>WSYH01000734.1:0-99285 GCA_036426205.1 Ascaphus truei | reverse complement strand
AGCGGTTATATGGGGGATATAGGAGGCGTTATAGGGAGCGGTTATATGGGGAATATAGGAGGAGTTATAGGGAGCGGTTATATGGGGGATATAGGAGGCGTTATAGGGAGCGGTTATATGGGGAATAGGAGGAGTTATAGGGGCGGTTATATGGGGGATATAGGAGGAGTATAGGTGAGCGGTCTATATGGGGGGAGGATATAGGTGATAGGAGGAGTGTTATAGGGAGCGGTTATATGGGGGATATAGGAGCGTTATAGGGAGCGGTTATATGGGGGATATAGGAGGCGTTATAGGGAGCGATGGGGGTTATATGGGGGTGATATAGGAGGGTTATAGGGAGGGAGCGTTATATGGGGGCAATAGGAGGGTTATAGGGAGCGTTGGTTTATGGGGGGATATAGGGGGAGTTATAGGGAGCGGTTATATGGGGGATATAGGAGGGTGGAGAGGAGAGGCGGTGGGTATAGAGCGGTTTTATAGGGGTTATGGGATATAGGAGGAGTTATAGGAGCGGTTATATGGGGGATATAGGTGGCGTTATAGGGAAGCGGTGGTTATAGGTGGGATATAGAGGCGTTATAGGGAGCGGTTATATGGGGGATGGGAATAGGAGAGAGTTAGGAGCGGTTATAGGGGGCAATAGGGGGAGGTTATGGGAGCGTATATGGGGATATAGGGGAGTTATAGGGAGCGGTTATATGGGGGATATAGGAGGAGTTATAGGGAGCGGTTATATGGGGGATATAGGAGGAGTTACATGGGGGATATAGGGGGAGTTATAGGGAGCGGTTATATGGGGGATATAGGAGGAGTTATAGGGAGCGGTTATATGGGGGAAATAGGAGGAGTTATAGGGAGCGGTTATATGGGGGATATAGGAGGAGTTATAGGGAGCGGTTATATGGGGATATAGAGTGAGTTATGGGGCGGTTATATGGAGGATATAGGAGGAGTATAGGGAGAGGTTACATGGGGGATATAGGGGGAGTTATAGGGAGCGGTTATATGGGGGCAATATGAGGGTTATAGGGAGCGGTTTATATGGGGGATATAGGAGGAGTTATAGGGAGCGGTTATATGGAGCATATGAGGAGTTATAGGGAGTGGTTATATGGGCCAATAGGAGTTATAGGGAGGGTTATATGGGCAATAGGAGGAGTTATAGGGAGCGGTTATTTATGGGGCAATAGGAAGAGTTATAGGGAGCGGTATATGCAAGTGTTAGGAGATTAAACCACCCTTTTCTGCCCCTTCCTTACCTCTACGCTCACTGGCAGTGTAGTTGTAGACGGTGAGCGGTCCTTGGACTGCTCCCCCGGATGAGTCGGTACGGCAGGGTAAGTCGATGAAGAACGCTTTGAAGGTTTGAGCGGGCGGTCTTGCCATCCCAGGCCCTCTCCTCTGACATCCCACTGCCCTCACTCACCCAGGTGGTGATAGAGTCCGCACCTCACACGCAGCTCCCTCCCCTGTAACATCACTGGGAGGAGATGTATATATATATTAAAAAAAATCAAAAACGAATAAACGATACCGTTCGGTGGCGAACTAAATGCTTTATTTGTGCGGCTTTCGACATACACAGATTCTTCTTCTGCGATGTTGCAATGGATATAAAAGAGATATATATAATATATATAATATATATATATATATCAAAAGCAATACATCTAGGAACAGGCTACTCACAGGAAGCTTTTTCTGGTGCAAGTTAGTTTATTATTGTCTCAGCGCGTTTGATCCTGCTTCTTGTATGTATTCCTGTATATTGTATTTACGCACGTAAACACTTACAGACTGACACAAGAACACACCATATTTATGGATCTCTCCCACTGCTGGATGAAGCCTCCCCAATGTCTTCTGGTACTGTCGATTACAAAATCTCTTCTCCACGTTGCTGGAACAAAGTTTCTGATTTCCTCTTCCCATCTTACTTTTGTCGTCGTCTTGGTTTTTAAATCTCTCTTGGAATCCAAGCATACACCCCGTCCAACGGTCATATCTTCCTGCGATGTGTCCACCTCACCGCCATTTTAAGTTCGTTCACCTGTGATGATGTCAGACTTTTGTTTGCTTTTGAACCCTTTCCTTCGTTTCCCGGCTCTTTCGGGGAATACACCTCATACATCTCTCCGCTTTCTTGTGTTGTCTGAAGCTTCTACATTTTCTTGCATTGAGGGTCCAAGCTTCACATCCATACGGGGGCGGGGGCGGGGGCAGATACACAGGTTCACACACTTTCCTCTTGGGCACCAGGGAAGGTTCCATTGAAAGATGGTCTTGCTTTTCACAAACACGCTCCATCCACCATCATCTATTGATTTATATTCACAAGTTTCCCATCCGTTGTTAATTGCTGGCCAAGGTAGACGTAGTTTTCAAACTGTCTTTGGTTCGATTCCATACTTTGTATGAGTTGTAATACATTGTTGGAACATCACTTTGATCTCCTGAGAGTCATACGGAGGCTCACCTTCTTACTTGCATGGTGGGTGGGTGTATGTATATAGAGATAGGAGACTATACATACTATAGAGATAAATAGAGTAAGTATACAGGAGAGACACACAGCAAGAACAACACACACAAGAAGAAAGGAGAAAACACAAACACACAAGACATATATAAGACTAGTATAAGAAGAGACAGAAAGAGAGAGAAGACAAAGGATAATATAAAGAAAGATACAATAAAGAAGAGACAACTATAGAAGAAATACAATAAGTAAAGAGAGAGAGTACAACAATGATATAGTAAATAGAGAAAGAAGAGAGAGATATAGAGTGATAGATATATATAAGTATATATAAAAGATATATATATATAGATTATATATATATATATATATATATATATATATATAATATATATATATATATACTTGTGACAACCCTCTCTTTTGTAGTGCTGACTCTGTCTGTGGTTCTTCCCCGACACAGTCTTCTAGGGTTATATACACAACAGGATCATGCAAAGTATTTGCTGCAACTCAGGGTTCTGCCTGCTTTATTTTCATTCCAAGTAGGTACTGCAGCTTTAACATGTGAAGGTTAGCGGTACTCAGATACTTCTTTCCGCAGTTCACAACTTTCAGTGTACAATATTTCCCACACTGTTTTCAAGAAAAACACCAAATCATATAAGCAAATCCTATCCCTTTCAGGGATCTAACTACACATCAGAATCAGTTCTCTCTAACAGCTGCTGGCCAACTAAACTGGTTCTCCCAGCTTAAACAATGCTCTCTCATTTAGGGACACAGATACAGCCAGTCTTTTAGCAACAGCAGTAATCATTTGTTTTGTCTTATCTGTTCGTGGAGTCAGGCAAATCCTTGCGTACTGTCATACGTGGAGAGGCCGGAACCTCGATACTGGATGCAGGGAGCAGCGACACCCCCAGCCCCCAGGCTCCAAGGAGAGAGAGAAATGCAAAACCTCTCTGCTCTAAATACCTGTGCATGTGATTAGAAGAGCAGGTGAGGGAGAACTAGAGCCATGGTTGAATCTGTGGTCTGATTTTCCATCCAGCTGCTGAGTTAATGGGAAGCTGTGGAACGATCATTTGTAACTATTCCTGCATTCGGCTCTAGAAATGGGGCAGAAAGTGCTAACATCTTTGGACTATGTCACAATATTATATATATATATATATATATAAATAATATAAACACAACACACACACACACACACACACACACCACACACAAACCCACACACACACACACACACACACAACACACACCAGATTGAACCCTTTGGGTGTTGTGTCCCATGACTTAGGTACAATGTCTTGATTGCCAATAACTCAGGTTACCCGATGTAGTAGCAACTAGTACCCGTTCAGTAGGAAAGATCGTGTTCGAACTGAAGAGGACCCATCTCTTCCATTTGAGTGCCCCGCCTGCGACATCGCGATCATGTGATTGCCGAGTGGCTACCATAGGATTGCAGTTTCGGGAGGGTTGTGGCACTCAATGGTTAATAAACGTTACCACACTCGGCAATGGGTTTGCCCGGGGGCCCCTGTGGCCGTTGAGGGATTTCCCTCCACAGAGTGATAATGTCTCCGCCTCCTGCGCTTTGACATCCCAGCTGTAATGTAAGAAGCGAGTCCGCGCCTGTCAGGTGAGAGGGATTTAAACCGCTGTCCGCATCCAATCCGTGCTGAGAGCGCAGAATTGCAGTGCACACCTGCACGGGACATCCGAGCCAGAAGCCACGGCGTAAGGGCACTTCTTTTTGGAGCTTGGTGAACTATTACAGTGCCCTAATGATTGTGCATGGGTGTGATCGATTGGGAGCACCTTTCTGGCATCCGGTGGTTGTCAACACGGTATGTGACGCAGTGCCATAGGTCCGCTGGCACACTAAGGTTAAGGTTCCGTCACACGTGGAAGTCCAAAAACCTATTGTTTTTAAAAAACATCGAAAATATTCAAACCCCCCCCGTCTTAAAAAACTTATGTGGCCTTCTTTCCATTGAACGTTCCCTTTTTCTCCGGGAACACTGAATTCAGCAGATCAGCTACGTAGGTTTGTGGCTTTATAATGACTTTGCAAAACAAGGAACACAGCAAAAGGAACGTTACCAGGGGCTTTCAGTGCTGCCACCAGTCTGATCACCAAAAGGCATGAGTGAAACAGGTTGTGAGCGATCTGCGATTGATGTTCACTGCCTTTGGTGGTGACCCTAGTTCGGAAACCCCGTGTAAGCCCTTGTGCTCGTGTCCATCTCCCTCTACCCCCAGCAGCAAAATTCAACTGTAACTCTACGGGGCAAAATTCTATGTACACCGCAGTGTACACTGTCAGCACTGTATAGAACTGTTATTATTTAATAGAAAAGTACTGATTTTTTTTTTCAGTGAGAAGGCGGAAATGGGGAACTCGCGTACTGCGCAGTTGTGCATGGCGCTCTGGCAGAGCGGGTGTAAAAGACATGCAAGAGGCAATTTGTAAAAAACAAACAAAAACATTTCTTTTATTTGAGTTATTAGTCCAAGTAAAATGAGGCAGCACTTCAAAGGGTTCTGTGCAAAAAT
The DNA here is from genome assembly GCA_036426205.1 of Ascaphus truei. NCBI lineage: Eukaryota > Metazoa > Chordata > Amphibia > Anura > Ascaphidae > Ascaphus > Ascaphus truei. The sequence continues at coordinate 94,235 of WSYH01000734.1, read as the reverse complement.
AAAAAGGGTTTGGGGAGGGGGGGGGGGTTGTTACACCCCCACTCCTACGCTTTCACCAACCACCACCTTCATCTGGAAAAAATGTACCGAGCTATCTTAACCTGGACTTGAAATGTGAAGGACGGGTGTCACATTTTACACCCTGCTGATGAAAGCAAAACTTTGCTGGTCTTTCACCAGGCGGATCAGAACAAGACGGGGCGGTATCGGGCTGTGGGTTTTATTTCCTTTTATGTGCTAAGTCAAACCTCCTTAGCCTACAATAGGGGTGCGCAAACATTTCGGTTTCCACGCCCCCCCCCCTGTCTGCGCTCCCCTTTCCTGCACCCCGCCTTATTACCTGCTCTCGGCTCGCGTGTCTCATGACGACAGAATGTCATGTGACGCATTGCCATTTGACGCCACGTTGTCTGACGACGGTTGCCTGTAGAGCCGGCGTAGGAGCGGGACAGGGAAGTTGCAGAGGCCTCACGCCTCCATCGGCATTTCATTTACACGCCTGGGGGAAGAAGAGCGCGGGGGCCTCTTACCACCACCGCCCCCCACCTAGAAATCCCTTGGCACCCTGCTCTATGGCTGGGGTGGGCAGCTCCAGTCCTCGAGGGCCACCAACAGGTCACGTTTTCAGGCCTGAAACCTGACGTGGGGGCCCTTGAGGACTGGAGTGCCACCCCCTGCTCTATGCCTTGAATACAAACCAGTAGTAACTGTGCCCAGAAGGGGGTTAAAAACCAGTGTTGCATAGGTAGCAAATGGCATTAAAGGGATCCCACATTACTAAGAGCAATGCAAGAGGGGATAACAGGGTGAGTGCCCCACTCTTTATCATCACCGCCCCAATTGACATGGCAATGCATTAATAAGGAAGTCTGCTGCCTGACACATCTACCTGGGAAGTCACATTTCAAGGGTACTGGGGTGAGAGCGGTCGTGCGGTGACGCCAGTCGTGGAATGGGTTGACGAAGGGCGTACTGGGTGAAGCAGGGGGACGCAGGGTAATGGGAGCAGGGTACGGGGACGCAGGGTACTGGGTGACGCAGGGTACCACTACTTTATTTTTATTTTTTGCAGACTTCCTTTTCAGGTTTAAAATAATATACGGGAATTGCTGCTATTTAAAAAAAAAATGTAATCCCGTGAATATAATGAGTATGACTTGCAGCCTGGCTTAACCAGTGCCCACAGAGCTGACAATCTACACCTTCAGTGACATTTACGAAGGCCAAAGAAACTTGCGGCCCTCTGGCAGTGTAGGGGTTAACTGCCCAACCCGGCCAAAATGTGCTTGGCACGGGATATTTTGGCGGATTTGCTTCCACAGGAAGAAATGAAAGAAAGTATTAACACGTTTAGAGAAGAAGGAAAAATAAAAAAGAAGAAGGTGGGAAGTAGAATATAGAATTCTATAGGTGGGCGTGTGGTGAGCGGTTTGGTTTAAACCGTTTCTGTGAAGAGTGCTGGGAGAGGGGCCGTCCAAGCAGAGAGACGCAGGGTGCGGGCTCAGTCACAGACCCGGGGGCGAGAGGTGAAGACGTGAGTGAAGCAGGGCTCATCACCAAATGCTTTCCAAGAGGTCAGGACCGTAAACAAAATAGGAGTATGAAGCCGTCGGTCTTAGGATGAACTTGTGCGCAGCACTCCCGCCGCGATGGCAAGCTCGCGCGTCCGTCTCGCCGCAAAGGTAAACCTCTACGTTACCCCAAAGCCCCTAAACAAACCTACCCTAACCCACGAACCCTCTAACCCCAAAACCTAACCCCCCAATGCCAATGCTGATCTTCACCCTAAAACCTTAACCCTCTACCCTAAAACCCTAAACCTTAACCCTACCCTAAAAAGTTAGGCCTATCCTAAAACCCCCAGAGTCTTACCCTACCGCTAATCTTAACTCTTACCCTAAAAACCAAAAAACCCTACAAAAAGACTCGCCTTACCATAAAAAACCCCTAAAGTTAACTCCTTAAATAATTTACCTTAGTGGCGAGAAGTCCTATGCGGTTGATTGGCGTAGCGGTTGGGATTTGAGGGCGAGACGCAGAAGGTCCTGTTGGCGAGTTCCTGGGCACAGTTGGCCCATTCCGCACGACAAGAAGCAGGACGACCATTTCAAAACCAATGGGGAAAAAGCGGGGCCGTCTCACCAGGGACCACCACCACCACGTTCGGTCACCACCGCACCACGACAGGGGAGAGGAGACGTGATGGGGCACGGAGGTGGGATTCTATATTTTCGATCTTTAGTATCGAGAAATGAAAATCAGAAATGGAAAAAAAGCCCCCGGAAACCAATCGCCCACAAGTACGCAGATTAAGAGTGGGATGACGAGATATGAATATAATTGATTATCATTCGTGATCATAGTATAGTGTATGGTATTTTCTTAAAAGTAATGGGCCCCCACTATAGTTTATTCGGTCACCTGTACCCACCCGAAAAAGATAGGGGACAGGGGAGTGAGAAAGAGGAAGTCAGGGGGAAATAGGGACACGGGGGAATGGGAGAGGGGGGGATAACAGAGAGTGAACAGTAATGAACATAAGAGACCGACAGGGCTGCCAGCAGTGACAGGCAGTGTTGTCAATTGTAGACTTATACCGCCTTATGCGGGTATTCTGCAACTGGATGGAGATGGCTGTTTAAGGGTTGGAGAACGGGGAAGTGAAGGTTGTTATAGAGTTTTACGCAGAGCCTGCTGTAAAAAATGTTTAATGACTAATTATTCACCATACTCCCTCTCTTTCCTTTCATTGCCCTCAGCCCACAGCAGACTGTCAGCCCTCAGCAGACAGCAGTATTGTCAGCTCCTCAGCAACAGCAGACGAGCGCTCTGAGGCCCGCAGCAGACTCTCCAGAGCCTCTGTGGCGACAGAGTCCTGAAACGTTAATCCGGCTGGAGCAGAAGTCAGCAGGTTATCGTTGGCTGGCATTCTCCCCCCTATACCTCGCAAACACACGGCTCTTGCAAGTGCCACTTCCGCTTCACACAGAGAATCACAGATTCCTTCTTGAAATCGGCCCAAAAACAGGTTTCCCTTATATAGAGCGGCGGTCTATAGAATTTAGACACAACAAGTCCCTGCCCGAAGAGCTCACAATCTAATTTTTGAGGGTGAATGAAATGACCATATTGACATAGTGGTGGCATATACCTTCACTTATATGGAAGGATGGTGTTCATACACCATAGCACCGCTTTGTAAATAGGGGCAAAGTGAAATGCCCAAGTCACCAAAGGAAGCGGACACTGGGATGCAGTCCAGGATCACCCCTCAAAGGGCAGGGTTCTTACCACGAAGTGCGTTATACGGCTCCGGTGCGTGAGGCGACAGTAACAGTATAGTACTTAATGTCCATAATGACCAATTCCCTATCATTATAGTCTTTCTTTTAGTATACAGTGTCCAGCCCCATTTAGGATATAGGAGGAGTTATAGGGAGCGGTTATATGGGGGATATAGGAGGCGTTATAGGGAGCGGTTATATGGGGGATATAGGAGGAGTTATAGGGAGGTTATAGGGAGCGGTTATATGGGGGATATAGGAGGAGTTATAGGGAGAGGTTACATGGGGGATATAGGGGGAGTTATAGGGAGCGGTTATATGGGGGCAATATGAGGCGTTATAGGGAGCGGTTATATGGGGGATATAGGAGGAGTTATAGGGAGCGGTTATATGGAGCAATAGGAGGAGTTATAGGGAGTGGTTATATGGGGCAATAGGAGTTATAGGGAGGGTTATATGGGGCAATAGGAGGAGTTATAGGGAGCGGTTATATGGGGCAATAGGAGGAGTTATAGGGAGCGGTATATGCAAGTGTTAGGAGATAAACCACTGCCTTTTGCTGCCCCTTCCTTACCTCTACGCTCACTGGCAGGTAGTTGTAGACGGTGAGCGGTACCTTGACCTGCTCCCCCCGGATGACGTGGTACGGCAGGGTAAAGTCGATGAAGAACGCTTTGAAGGTTTTGAGCTGGGCCGGTCTTGCCACTCCCAGGCCCCTCTCCTCTGACATCCCCACTGCCTCACTCACCCAGGTGGTGATAGAGTCCGGCACCTCCACACGCAGCTCCCCCTCCCCTGTAACATCACTGGGAGGAGATATATATTATATTAAAAAAAAATCAAAAACGAATAAACGATACCGTTCTGTGGCTAACTAAATGCTTTTATTTGTGCGAGCTTTCGACATACACAGATCTCTTCTTCTGGCGATGTTGCAATGGATAAAAGAGATATATATATATATATATATATATATATATATATATCAAAAGCAATAACATCTAGGAAACAGGCACTCACAGGAAGCTTTTTCTGGTGCAAGTTAGTTTATTATTGTCTCAGCGCTTTGATCCTGCTTCTTGTATGTATTCCTGTATATGTATTTACGCACGCTTAAACACTTACAGACGTACACAAGAACACACCATATTATGTATCTCTCCCACTGCTGGATGAAGCCTCCCCAATGATCTTTCTGGTACTGCGATTACAAACCTCTCTTCTCCACGTTGCTGGAACAAAGTTTCTGATTTCATCTTCCCATCTTACTTTTGTCCGTCGTCTTGGTCTTTTAATCTCTCTTGGAATCCAAGCATCACCCCAGTCCAACGGTCATATCTTCCTGCGATGTGTCCACCTCACCGCCATTTTAAGTTCTTCACCCTTGTGATGATGTCAGACTTTTGTTTGCTTTTGAACCCTTTCCTTCGTTTCCCGGTCTCTTTCGGGGAATACCCATCATACATCTCTCCGTACTTTCTTGTGTTGTCTGAAGCTTCTACATTTTCTTTGCATTGAGGGTCCAAGCTTCACATCCATACGGGGGCGGGGGCGGGGGCAGGATACACAGGTCACACACTTTCCTCTTGGGGCACAGTGGAAGGTTCCATTGAAAGATGGTCTTGCTTTTCCCAAACACGCTCCATCCCACCATCATTCTATTGATTTTATTCACAAGGTTCCCATCCGTTGTTACTTGCTGGCCAAGGTAGACGTAGTTTTCAACTTCTTTGAGTTCTATTCCAATCTTTGTAGAGTTTATACATTTGTTGAACATCACTTTGATCTTCCTGAGAGTCATACGGAGGCTCACCTTCTTACTTGCATTGTGTGTGTGTGTGTATGTATATATATATATATACATACATACATATATATATATATATATATATATATACATATATATACACACACACATATATACACACACACACACAAGCTCGTATTACACAAGCAAATCCTCAAGCCAATGCATGCTGTTTATATATATATATATATATATATATATATATACACACACACACACACACACACACACACACACACACACACACACACACACACACTGCTGAAATATAATAAATCAGTACCTCTACAGCAGTGTCATCCTGGCATCCTCAAATCTACAGTAGCAGTACTGGTCTGTAAAATATTTTTTTACCGAGTTGAAAAAACATACTGGTGAAGGTCAGGATGGCAGGGAAGAGGGCAATGGACCAAGGAGAGACCAGAAGCTGTTTGGTGTCAGCATTGTAAAGACAAGAAACACAAAGGAGTTAAAAACATGAAGGAGGCCAGAAACACAAAGGAGGTCAGAGACACAAAGGAGGTCAGAGACACAAAGGAGGTCAGAGACACAAAGGAGCACACACACACACACACACACACACACACACACAGATTGAACCCTTTGGGTGTGTGTCCCATGACTTAGGTACAATGTCTTGATTGCCAGTAACTCAGGTTACCCATGATGTAGTAGCCACTAGTACCCGTTCAGTAGGAAAGATCGTGTTCGAACTGAAGAGGACCCATCTCTTCCATTTGCGTCCCCGCTGCGACATCGCGATCATGTGATTGCCGAGTGGCTACCATAGGATTGCAGTTTCCCGGGAGGGTTGTGGCACTCAAATGGTTAATAAACGTTACCCACCTCGGCAATGGGTTGCCCGGGGCCCCTGTGGCCGTTGAGGGATTTCCCTCCACAGAGTGATAATGTCTCCGCCTCCTGCGCTTTAGACATCCCAGCTGTAATGTAAGAGCGAGTCCGCGCCTGTCAGGTGAGAGGGATTTAACCGCTGCTCCGCATCCAATCCGCTGAGAGCGCAGAATTGCAGTGCACACCTGCACGGGACATCCGAGCCAAGAAGCCACGGCGTAAGGGCACTTCTTTTTGGAGCTTGTGTTAACTATTACAGTGCCCTAATGATGTGCATGGGGTGATCCGATTGGAGCACCTTTCTGGCATCCGGGGTGTCAACACGTTATGTGATCGCAGTGCCATAGGTCCGCTGGCACTCTAAAGGTTAAAGGTTCCGTCACACGTGGAAGGTCCAAAACCTATTGTTTAAACAACATCGAAAATATTCAACCCCCCCCGTAAAATAACTTATGTGCCTTCTTTTCCAATTGAACGTTTCCCTTTTCTCCGGGAACACTGAATTCCAGCAGATCAGCTACGTATGTTTGTGGCTTTATAATGACTTTGCAAACAAAGGACACAGCAAAAGGAACAGGTTACCAGGGGCTTTCAGTGCTGCCAACCAGTCTGATCACCAAAAGGCATGAGATGAAACAGGTTGACGCGCTCTGCGATGATGTCACTGCCTTTGGATTGGTGACCCCTAGTTCGGAAACCCCGTGTCAGCTCCTTGTGCTCGTGTCCATCTCCCTCTACCCCAGCAGCAAAATTCAACTGTAAGCTCTACGGGGCAAAATTCTATGTACACCGCAGTGTACACTGTCAGCACTGTATAAGAACATGTTATTATTTTAATAGAAAAGTACTGATTTTTTTTTTTCAGTGAGAAGGCGGAAATGGGGAACTGCGGTACTGCGCAGTCCTGTGCATGGCGCTCTGGCAGAGCGGGTGTTAAAAGACATTGCAAGAGGCAATTTGTAAAAAACAAACAAACATTTCTTTTATTTGAGTTATTCAGTCCAAGTAAAATGAGGCAGACACTTCAAAGGGCCGTTTCTGTGCAAACATAAAAAGGGTTTTGGGGAGGGGGGGGGGGTTGTTTACCCCCCACTCCTACGCTTTCCACAAACCACCACCTTTCATCCTGGAAAAAATGTACCGAGCTCTCTTTAACCTGGACTTGAAATGTGAAGGACGGGTGTCACATTTTACACCCTGCTGATGAAAGCAAAACTTTGCTGGTCTTTCACCAGGCGGATCAGAACAAGACGGGGCGGTATCGGGCTGTGGGTTTATTTCTTTTATGTGCTAAGTCAACCTTCCTTATGCTCTACACTAGGGGTGCGCAAACATTTCGGTTCACGCCCCCCCCCCTGTCTGCGCTCCCCCTTTCCTGCACCCCGCCCTTATTACCTGCTCTCGGGCTCCGCGTGTCTCATGACGACAGAATGTCATGTGACGCATTGCCATTTGACGCCACGTTGTCATGACGACGCGTCGCTGTAGAGCCGGCTGAGAGCGGGACAGGGAAGTTGCAGAGGCCTCACGCCTCCATCGGCATTTCATTTACACGCCTGGGGGAAGAGCGCGGGGCCTCTACCACCACCGCGCCCCCACCTAGAAAATCCCTTGCGCACCCCTGCTCTATGCCTTGAATACAAACAGTAGTACTGTGCCCAGAAGGGGTTAAACACCAGTGTTGCATAGGTAGGCAAAGGCATTAAAGGGACCACACATTACTAAGCAATGCAGAGAAGGGGATAACAGGGTGAGTGCCCCACTCTTATCATCACCGCCCCAATTGACATGGCACTGCATTAAAAGGAAGTCTGCTGCCTGACACATCTACACTTGGAAGTCACATTGCAAGGGTACTGGGTGACGCAGGGTACTGGGTGACGCAGGGTACTGGGTGACGCAGGGTACTGGGTGACGCAGGGTACTGGGTGACGCAGGGTACTGGGTGACGCAGGGTACTGGGTGACGCAGGGTACCACTACTTTATTTTTTATTTTTGCAGACTTCCTTTTCAGGTTTAAAATTAATATACGGTATTGCTGCTATTTAATAAAAAAAATGTAATCCCTGCTGAATATAATGAAGTATGACTTGCAGCCTGGCTTAACCAGTGCCCCACAGAGCTGACAATCTACACCTTCAGTGACATACGGAAGGCAAAGCAAAACTTGGCCCCTCTGGCAGTGTAGGGGTTAACTGCCCTAACCCGGCCAAAAATGTGCTTGGCACGGGATTTATTTTGGCGGATTTTGCTTCCACAGGAAAGAAAATATTAACACGTTTAGAAGAAGGAAAAATAAAAAAGAAGAAGGTTTGGGAAGTCCGAATATAGAATTCCTATCAGGCTCGGGGCCGTCGTCGGTGAGCGGTTTGGTTTAACCGTTTCTGTGCAGAGTCGCTGGGCGATGGGGCCGTCCCCAGCAGAGAAGCAGCAGGTGCGGGCTCAGCCAGGACCCGGGGGCGAGAGGTGAAGACGTGAAGCAGGGCTCATCACCAAATGCATTTCCAAAGGCGTCAGGACCGTAAACAAAATAGGAGTAGAAGCCGCGGTCTAGGATGACTTGCCGCAGCCACTCCTCTGCCGCCGATGGCAGCTCGCCGCCGTCCGTCTCGCCGCAAAGGTAACCCTCTAACGTTACCCCAAAAGCCCCTAAACTTAACTCCTTACCCTAACCCATCGTTAACCCCTTACCTTAACCCCATAAACTTAACCCCCAATGCCAATGCTGATCTTCACCCTAAAAACCTTAACCTCTTACCCTAAAACCCCTAACCTTAACCTCTTACCCTAAAAAGTTAGGCCTTATCCTAAAACCCCCAGAGTCCTTACCCTAACCGCTAATCTTAACTCCTTACCCTAAAAACCCTAACCCATTACCCTAAAAAGCTTAACCGCTTACCCTAAAACCCCTAAAGTTAACTCCTTAATAATTTACCTTAGTGGCGAGAAGTCCTATGCGGTTGATTGGCGCTAGCGGTTTGGATGCGGCGAGACGGCCGTTGGCGAGTTGGCTGTGGCAAGTTGGCCCATTCCGCAGAAGCAGGACCATTTCAACCAATGGGGAAAAGGGGGCCGTCTCCCAGGGACCACCACCACCGTCAGGTCCCCACCGCACCCGCAGGGAGAGAGAGTGATGGGGCCAGAGGTGGGAGTTTCTATATTTTCGATCTTTAAGTATCGACTGAAAATCAAAAGTGGAAAAAGCCCCCGGAACCAATCGCCCCACAAGTACGCAGATTAAAGTGGGTGACGTATGAATATTCATTGATATATCATTTCGTTTATCATAGTGTATGGTATTTTCTTAAAAGTAATGGGGCCCCACTAGTTTATTCGTCACCTGGTACCCACCCAAAAGATAGGGGACAGGGAGAGAAAGAGGACCGTCAGGGAGAAGGGACACGGGGGAATGTAACAGAGAAGGAACAGAATGAACATAAGAGACACAGACAGGGGGCAGTGACAGGCAGTGTTGTCATTTGTAGACTTAACCGCCTTACTGGGTATTCTGGCACTGGATGGAGATGGCATGTTTAAGGGTTTGGAGAACGGGGAAGTGAAGGTGTTATAGAGTTTTACAGCAGAGCCTGCTGTGAAAAATGGGTTAATGACTAATTATTTCACCATCTCCCTCTCCTTTCCTTTCATTTGCCCTCAGCCCACAGCAGACTGTCAGCTCCTCAGCAGACAGCAGATTGTCAGCTCCTCAGCACACAGCAGACTGTCAGCGTCTGAGGCCCGCAGCAGACTCTCCAGAGCCTCCCTGTGGCTACAGAGTCCTGAAACGTTAATCCGGCTGGAGCAGAAGTCAGCAGGTTATCTGTGGCTGGCATTCTCCCCCCTATACCTCTGCCAAACACACCGGCTCTGCCAAGTGCCACTTCCGCTCTCACAGAGAATCACAGAATTCCTTCCCTGAAATCGGCCCAAAACAGGTTTCCCTTATATAGCGCGGTCTATAGAATTTTGAAGACACAACAAGTCCCTGCCCCGAAGAGCTCACAATCTAATTTTTGAGGGTGAAATGAATGACCATATTGACTAAGTGGTGCTATACCTTCACTTATATGGAATGGATGGTGTCATACACCATAGCACCGCTTTGTAAATATGGGCCAAAGTGACATGCCCAAGTCACCAAAGGAGCGGACACTGGGATGCAGTCCAGGATCACCCACTTCAAAGGCAGGGTTCTTACCACGAAGCTGCGTTATACAGCTCCGGTCGTGCAGGCGACAGTAACATGTATAGTACTTAATGTCCATACTGACCAAATCCCCTATCATTATTAGTCTTTCTTTTTATACAGTGCCAGCCATAAACATGAATGTAAACATATGGAAAAGGGAATCCTGCCCCGTAGAGCTGACACTTTAACGGTATAATAGTAAACATACAGGCACAGCCTCCTTAACCCCGTCACTTCCAGGGCGGACAGAAAAACATTGAGGAGCAATATATCACCTCGCAGATGTAGCATTGGGTATTTTTGTCTTGTGTTGTATACATTTGGCCACGCTCAGTAGCACTCCTTTTGACACAAATATATATATATATGATGTGGCGGGTTCTAGGGTTAGAGCTTGCAGGGATTGTGTGTTCATTAATAACACTCAGAGCAAAAAAATAAAACGCAGAGCAACATAACATGCAGAGCGACATAATAACATGCAGAGCGATATAATAACATGCAGAGCGATATAATAACATGCAGAGCGAAATAATAACACGCAGAGCGATATAATAACATGCAGAGCGATATAATAACATGCAGAGAGATATAATACCATGCAGAGAGATATAATACCATGCAGAGAGATATAATAACACGCCGAGCGATTTAATAACATGCAGAGCGATATAATAACATGCAGAGAGATATAATACCATGCAGAGATATAATAACACGCAGAGCGAAATAATAACATGCAGAGCGATATAATAACATGCAGAGCGATATAATAACAGCAGAGAGATTAATACCATGCAGAGAGATCTAATAAACGCAGAGCGAAATAATAACATGCAGAGCGATATAATAACATGCAGAGCGATATAATAGCACGCAGAGCGATATCATAACATGCAGAGCAATATAATAATATGCAGAGCAATATAATAACATGCACAGCGATATAATAACATGCAGAGCGATATAATAACATGCAGAGCGATATAATAACATGCAGAGCTATATAATAACATGCAGAGCGGTATAATAACATGCAGAGCGGTATAATAACATGCAGTGCGATATAATAACACGCAGAGCCATATAATAACACGCAGAGCAGTATAATAACACGCAGAGTGATATAATAACATGCAGAGCAATATAATAACACGCAGAGCAGAGAGGTATAACACGCAGAGTGATATCATAACACGCAGAGAGGTATAATAACACGCAGAGAGGTATAATAACACGCAGAGAGGTTTAATAACATGCAGAGCCATATAATAACACGCAGAGCAATGTAATCACATGCAGAGCAATGTAATCACATGCAGAGCAATGTAATCACATGCGAAGCAATGCGTTGTTGGCCTCTCTGGTGGGGAAGATGCCTTTCTTACAATGCTAAAGTAGGAGAATGTTCTGCTTGTGTGTGTTAGTAAGTGGGTTTACCTGACATTGAAGCAGTGCCATACCCACGTCTCAGGAAAGTACGTCCGCTTTCTCTTTTCAGTTCTGCAAAATAATAAAAAATGATAAATAATAATTTATTTAACAAAGAAGCGCCAGCGTCTTCTAGAAGTCAGTTTCTCCTATTCTTTTATGGCAGTCACTATGTATTTATCCGAACTTTGCTGTGATATTTTCTCATTTCTATTTGACGGCGTCTGCCTCAGACTAGCAGATTTTGGATCACAGAAGCAAGAAGTCTGGACATACATGTGGGATCTAAGCACGTGCATCTGTATTTGTACAGCACCATCCATGTACATATTGCTTCACAGTAGCAATAATAGGAATAAGCTCTTCAAACATCATTAACTATACATTAGGACAAACTTGCAGAGACAGTAGAAGGGTGTTATGGTATGCAAAGGGTGACAGTACGCAATGCGCATATGCAAAGGTTACAGCATGCAAGGCACATATGCAAAGGTTACAGTACGCAAGGCACATATGCAAGGGGTTACGGTACGCAACGCGTGTACGCAAATGGTTACAGTATGCAATGTGTGTACACAAGGGGTTACAGTATGCAATGTGTGTATGCAAGGGGTTACAGTATGCAATGTGTGTATGCAAGGGGTTTCAGTACACAAAGCAGGTATGCAAGGGGTTTCAGTACACAAAGCAGGTATGCAAGGGGTTTCAGTGCGCAATGCGCGTACACAGAGTTACAGTAAGCACGTGTGGAAGGGACGAGCTACTAAAATGCTTTGTTAGAGGTTTTTGAGACAGGCCTCAGAGGAGGACAGAGCCTGTGCCTGTCGGATAATGAGGGGAAGGGCATTACAGATATGTGGGGCAGTCAGTGGGAAAGGTTTTAGGCAGGAAAGGGCTTTAGATATAAAAGGAGTAGACAGAATACATCCTCCAGCAGAACGCACGAGTCCTGTACAGCGAGAAGTGGGTTTGGGTTTGATCTGGTGAAGAACCAGTTTTGCTCAGGTGATTGAATTACAATGTTTCAGCCCCTGCCCCTTACCGTGGGGCAATCCTGGAGTGGGAAGAACCCACCAGTGTCCCAGTGTGTGGCTGGAACGCTGGCACGGCCTCGTCTGTGAACATGCCGCCATTTTGCCGGTGGTTAAGGCTCACAACGTCCGTCATCACGACCAGTCCCGTCTCCTGGATAAAAAAAATCCCCCATGAGAGGCACGTAAAGCCTGTGTCCTGTCCCATGGGAGCGTGAGGGGGGACGGGCTATACCCAACTATTACTTAGTGCTGGGGGCAGATACCAGGCACAGGAGTTACATATATATTTACACGTATATATACACACACACACACACACACACACAGTTGCAGACCTGTCTAAGACATGCAAATGAGCACACAGTAATATTTCCATTTGCTATATGCTTTGCTGCGGAGGGTTTTTGTCACTTTTTTTTACCCACCATAACTTAACTAAGTATATATATATATTTATTTTTTATTTTTTTATTATTATTATTATTTTTTAAGTTGACACATTCTGTCTGTGAGTGGGTTTACTGGCTTTGCATCTCATCCCAGGCTATGTTTAAAAGCTGTGTTTAAAGCAGCATGCATTGGCTTAAGGGTTTAACCATGCAATGTGTGTGGTCTTGAGACAAAAGGTGGCCCTGTGTGCTCATTTGTATGTCATTTCCCAGAATCCCTTGCTGCAGTGGAAGCACTGTATGCTAGAAAATAATGGTGAAGGGCAGGGTTGCAGATCTGTCTAAGACGTGTGAATGTGCTCACAAGTAATATTTTTATATGATACATATATATATATATAGAGAGAGAGAGGCATATATTATAAACAAATCATTAAGTAAAATAATTCTCAATTGATGAATAGTCTAATAAATTATTATTTATAAGAAATCATTGTGTCTTCTCTACCCTCCTTTCTGTCTTCTCTCTCTCACCGTGAAGGCGAAACGCGCGTCTTTCGTGATGTCCCAGTGCCAGGGGAACACGGAGGAGCGACGGCGCCTCCCTGAGCTCAGTCCCGGCCACCAGAAGTGCCCTTCGTCTTTCCCCGTACCGTAAGCGTCCGACACGTCGTATTCCGACAGCTCCCGAAATATCTGCCAGAGCACAGGGTTGGAAGGATTTAGATACTGATCTCTGAACTGGTAACGTGCTTTACGTTTACAATCCAATGGCAGCTGTGCGCAGGAGCATGAAAACACGCAGAGAAGCCTTAATGTCTAGTGCCTGTTCTAAACAATGTATCAAGGTTTGCGCTCCAGTGTTGCCCCATGTGCCTGATGCAATAGGAGGAGTTGTAGGGGGCAGTTATATGGGGCAATAGGAGGAGTTATAGGGACAGGTTATATGGGGCAATAGGAGGAGTTATAGCGGGAGAGGTTATACGTTGGAGCACATAGGAGGTAGTTCTATAGGAGAGGGTTATACTGGGCAATAGGAGGAGTTATAGGGAGCAGTTATATGGGGCAATAGGAGGAGTTATAGGGAGAGGTTATATGGGGCAATAGGAGGAGTTATAGGGAGCAGTTATATGGGGCAATAGGAGGAGTTATAGGGAGCAGTTATATGCAGCAATAGGAGGAGTTATAGGGAGAGGTTATATGGAGCAATAGGAGGAGTTATAGGGCAGTTAAACAACACACATCATGAGATGTATCATATTCTGCATCTCTGTCACTGGTCTCCCTCTTTCTTCTTATTTAAAGCTGCCCTGGTTACCGCTCTGATATATATATATATATATATATTTTTTTTTTTAAATAGATTTATAGGTACTCCACAAAATTTTGGTCGTTTAATTTAGTCAACGTTTTGGTTCTCAATGGGACCTTTCTCAAGATTGAGAAAAATCCCATTGAAAACAGAAATGTTGGATAAATTAAATGACCAAAATGGAGTGGAGCGCCTATACGCTTATTTTGTTTTCTATACTGTATGCATACATTCCTATATACTTATCTTTGAGTCACTCTTTCATGCTATTACTATATATATGTATGTGTGTCCTTATAATATATATATATTATATACTATATAGACACGGGAAACCGACCTGTTCCCGTGTGATCTGGAAGCCACTGCGCAGGAGGTACACGCTCTTATCCACGGTGGACACGCACACGCAGCTCCCTCTGGCGGCCTTCACCTTCACATCCATGACATCCCCTGGTCTGGAGTCATTAGAGGAGAGAACCAGTGACACCTGTGCAGCGACAAACAGTAGTAGTGAGTATCCAGCCACAGACTTCATTATATCATTATATATCAGGCTGTTAAACCAACATTAACCAATCAGGATGCTCCAAATCTGCAAAAGCCCCTCTTGTCTTGCCAATAAGGGCTAATAAATGTGTAATGGAATTATTATTGGTGCCATATGGTAGTATAGGAGGAAGTGCTCACACTGTGTAATCCTATATCAGAGCTGATTTTCTTACCGAATGTTTGGATGAAACGGACCATTGGCATAATCCATCCCTAACGGTTAGTGCCTTTACGTTTGGGAATAGAGTCCGCAAAGAGAAGTTGGGAAGAGACCGTGCTTTGGTACCCGATACAAAATGGGATGATCTAAAACCGTATTTAAATGCAGAATTCAGACATTTAAGGGGTAATTCTATATACTGCACAGCGGCCGTTTGGTTAGTTTTTGGACAAAAAGTCCAGTTGAGTTCAAAGGAGATTTGTCTGCAGACCAGCTGCTTTGGAAATAAAACAATCAGGTCCTTCATTTCCTCTAGGGCAGGGGGCTCAACTCCAGTCCTCAAGCCTCCCCAACAGGTCAGGATTTCAGGATATCCCAGCATCAGCACAGGTGGCTCAATCATTCCCTGCTTCAGCACAGATGGCTCAATCTTCGACTGAGTCTCTGATTGAGCCACTTGTGCGCTGGGATATCCTGACCTGTTTGGGGTGGGGGGCTTGAAGACTGGAGTTGAGCACCCCTGTTCTATGGAATCTGCAAAGATGTGTTATTTTAATACTGTGTGTTCCCACGGTAAAATGCAACAACTCAGTGACTCTTGGGGAATGCCTTCTTTTCTCTAACCTGTGATTTTACCCCCACAATGGAGCAGCGTTTCCATCGGAGACCCAGGCTTTGGGAGATGCAATATTTTATCATGCTAGCATCCAACAGATAACCATGAGGCTTTATATCCAGCAAAATACAATTTGTGTGGTAGATGCCCATTGCTCATTGTCAGACATGGCCAGATTATTTAAAAAGGAAATGGATTACGAGGACAGATAGGATATTATGTTTAATCTGAACAAAATTTCCAAACCGTCGAACATAATCCAACTAGGAGGAGATATAGGGAGCGGTTATATAGGGTAATAGGAGGAGTTATAGGGAGCAGTTATATGGAGTTTAGGAGAAGTTATAGAGAGCGGTTATATGGAGAAATAGGAGGCGATATTGGGAGCGGTTATATGGGACATAAGGAGTTATAGAGAGCAGTTATATGGGGCATAAGGAGGAGTTATATAGGGCAATAGAAGGAGTTATAGGAAGCAGTTATATGGGGCATAAGGAGGAGTTATAGGGAGCGGTTATATGGGGCATAAGGAGGAGCTATAGGGAGAAGTTATATGGGGCATAAGGATGAGTTATAGGGAGCGGTTATATGGGGCATAAGGATGAGTTATAGGGAGCGGTTATATGGAGCAATAGGAGTTATAGGGAGCGGTTATATGGAGCAATAGGAGGAGTTATAGGGAGCGGTTATATGGGACATAAGGAGGAGTTATAGGGAGCGGCTATATCAGAGAGTCCGGACATTACCTGGTTTTCGAAGGCTGGTTTTATCGGTATCTGCACACTGTCAGTTACCCCCTCTCCGTTTTCCCGCACATAATAAACCAGCAGGCGGCTCAGGGGGGCCATGTTGTGAGTGACGGGGAAATGCACATAAGTCAGCCACACGTCGGGGTCCGCAGCGGGGGGCTGTGTGGGAGCTGAGAGGGGAAACAACGAGACAGCACGCCGACATTTAACAAGCAGACATTTAAGTTCTTCTAAGGCCATTTTATATAAAAGGTGTAATAATTTATATACATGTCTTCTTTATAAAAAAAAAAAAAGCCTCAGCCATTTTTCTCGTTATATTTAAAGAAAATGTTCTCTGTTATAAATATATATTTAACAAAAAGCTTATATTTATTATATTTTATTGTCTGATGCCGTCTTATTGTTTTGAAAAAAAAAAAAATATATATATATATATATATATATATATAAGTGATCATAACATGATCTCACTGTAAATAAATGATCAGAAACCAAATTATTTGGGTTCACCAAAGACGTTACATTTTATATATATAACCAAGCTGAGTTCCTGATCCCAGAGTGGATAAAAAGCTGATACTAATCTAAATTGCTGTAAGTGCATATCTCACCAAATTGTTATTCTGATAATCTGACGTACTACCCTATGATGGTTCTTTTTCTCTTTTTTTCTTTCTCTCCCTGGTTTTTTTTGCGCCTAGGTCACTCTTTATATATATATATATAATCTGTTATGTTGTTAGTTAGGCTAAATTAAAAATAAAACAGAATTATGAATGGATAATGGATGTGAAATAATGTTCAGTGGTCAGGAAGCAGTATATGTAGACAGGACACATCACACGCAGTAGGAAGCCTATAACTGCATGTGACATGATCTATAGTGGTCAGGGAGCAGTATACATGGACAAGACACATTACACACACTAGGAGGCCACTAACTGCATGCGACATGTTCCGTGGTCAGGAAGTAGTATACAGGGACGGGACACATCACACGCTGTAGGAGGCCTCTATCTGCATGTGACATTATGTTCAGGGGTCAGGGAGCAGTATACAGGGGCAGATTGTAGGAGTTCTGGATTAACTGGTTGTTACCTGATGTTCAAAGGCCAGGGAGAAGTATACATAAACAGCACACATTTGAGAAGGTGGGCGATATGGAGTAACTGGATCTGTCAGGTATCCTTCTCGGGAGCTCACCTGTCCCCGCCGCCTGGGTCACCCGGCCGTCCTTGTCGAATGTCACCGAGGCGGCTCTCTTGCTCCTCTGCAGGGTCACATTCCTTGGCTGCCAACCAGACAGCACAATGTTCCCCCGGGATGCCACCTCGTAGTGCAGGGCAAAATCACATGGGCAGGTGGACTTCAAGGCAATCCAGGTCTCCTCCCCCACCTGCGACCAGGAGAGGGGACATGTGATGACAGGACTGTCGCCCTCTGCTACACGTGTACTGCCCTCACCCCTTGCAATTTGGCATCATATAGAGGCGTTACTATGAACTGAAAGCACTCATCCATGTAACACCTTCCCTATAATTTCAACCTATTCTTTCATCATTTAAGACATTCAGCTTTAGACTTCATAGAGGTAACTGGAAAGAACAATTATTAAAATCATATGTAATACGTATTAATCATATGTATCAGGAGAAAGACTACTTCAGTAAGAATGACCAAATAATTAACAGTCCTCTTTTATTTTTATTTATTTATTTTAGAAAATCACGACAATTTTAGACTTCCAAATAATGTTTTCTGATCAATATTGTAATTGCTGATATCTTCGTATGCCATAAAATAAAGTAATTTTCCTGGAATGAAACAATGACAAACCTCATCGCAAAGTGATCTGCTCAAGTGACTCTGGTAGGAATTGAACGCTCAACCGTTATATGTTAAACCGGATCTAAAACCGATTATTAGGGATGATGTTTATGAAGGGAATGATGAAAATGTAGAGACCGTGTGGTAGAAATTAGCAGTGGACGTAAAGTACAAAGAAAATGTTTGTAGGGATATGCTATAAACCACCAAATATCTGACAGAGGAAGCCAAAATACTTTTGCAACTGGAGAACTTGGTCATGTTTGCATGCTCTTTCTCCTTGAGAAAGTGCCCAAGAGGCGTGAAACGCGTGGGAGATCTTGGAGATTTTTTTCTTCTGATGTTTTTTATTTTATTTTTGCGATATGATTCAATAATATATTTTATACTTTTTCAATACTGGTTTCCCGTGCCACTATTTCTACAAGCAGTTTCCCCGCATCTTCCAGCCTTGATTATTTGCATGTTTGCATAATAGGTGATTTTAATTATCCAGACAGACTGGGGCAATGAGATTAGCATTAAAACAAAAGGAAACAGGGGTTTGAGGGTGTTAAAAAAACAATTACATGAACCCAAATTATTGAGGAACCAACCAGGAGAGGGGCAATACTGGATTTTTTAATTTCAAACAATGTAGAAGTAATAACAAATATTCAAGTCCGGGAACATTTAGGTAACAGTGATCATAACATGGTCTCACTGTAAATAAATGATCAGAAACCAAATTATTTGGGTTCACCAAAGATGTTACATTTTAGAAAGGCAGATTTTAATAAACGGAGGACTAATCTACGAGGAATACATTGGGATTACATTTTTGCAGGGAAAATGTGGAAGATAAATGGGCAGTTTTTAAAACATTGTTAGAAAAGCAAACTTATCAGTGTATACCCTTGGGTAATAAGTATAAAAGAAATAAGTCTAAACCAATGTGGCTAAATAAACAGGTAGGGTAGGAAATGGAAAAGAAGAGGCAGGCGTTTAGATTATTTACTTCAGAAGGGACGGAGGCATCATATCAGAATTATAAGGAATGTAACAAAAGTTGCAAAAGGGCAATCAAATTAGCAAAAATTGAAAATGTAAAAAGGATTGCAATAGTAAGGAAGATCAACCCTAAAAAATTCTTTAAATACCTTAATAACAAAAAGATTAGAAAATAAAATATAGTACCCCTTCAGTGTGAGATGTGCAGGCAAATTATTGTAGATACGGAAAAAGGAGAGGGATTAAGCAAATTATTTTCCTCTGTATTTACCAGGGAAGAATCAATTACAAAAGTAGTGCCACAAGAGGAAGTCACAACCTCTATATTAATGTACAATTGGTTAACTGTGGAAGAAGTGCATAGATGGCTTGTTAAACTTAAAGTAAATAAGGCACCTGGCCCAGATTACATACATCCAAGAGTCCTTAAGGAGTTAAGTTCAGTAATAGCCAAACCATTACATTTAATATTCAAGGACTCCATTTCCACAAGTTCAGTGCCACAAGATTGGCGTAAAGCAGACGTGGTGCCTATATTTAAAAAGGGAGCTAGATCACAACCAGGGAATTACAGACCTGCAAGCCTGACTTCAATAGTGGTGAAGTGTGTCTTTTTTCAACCTCATCTAATATGTAACTGTGTAATGGTGTAACCACTATGTAACTGTAATTACTATGTGAATATGTAACAACTATGTAATATTGTGCATTGCAGAACAAACATCCTAACTAGGTTACACCCCTTCGGTCTAGGACATTTCGGTGCGGCCACCCCACCGCAGCCGATCAGTTGCAGGCATTCCAGCCGCCACTGACTGTCAAAGGGTACAGTTAGCTGCCGGCCGTTTAACCGCGAAGGTATGTCCCTAACCTTAACCCCCTTACCCCAAAAACTTTTAACCCTTTACCAAAACCCCTAACTGGACCTTTTACCCTGACCTTAACTATTACCCTAGAACCCCTAAAGTTAAACCCCAAATACTAAGACTAATCCCTTTAACTTCGCTATGAGACGGCCGGCGGCTAGCTGTCCCCTGCGGCTGATCGGTGGCTAAATGCCTGTGACTGAACAGCTGTGGCGTGATGGCTGAGCCGAAACGTCCCATTCCGACACCCCTTCTCATATCACTACTTACCAGCAATGGTTTCTCAGGAGGCTGTAGCTGAAGGTGGCATTTGCTGGGTGAGTACCAGCTGCTTATGGACAAGTAGTTGGGTAGATACTGGTCTCCTGTAGATTTTCCATCGATGTCTATCACCTTTGTCTTACATAAAAGGTGAGCAAAGGAATTAAAACACGACTCTGGGTGAACACCATGGAACACAGATATATAGGAGAAGATAAAAAGATGACAAGGAGGGTCTTTTATTGGGGTCTTCAGTAAAAAGGGAAAATAACACATGAAAAGGAATCCTCATCTTCTTTTCTTTCTGTGTTGTTACAATAATGCCAACTGGGCTACATGCACTTAGGAGCTGGGTTACCATCAGGTGAAATCACCGCAAAGGAGAGGTGACCCAAAATTCTGAACATTTTGCTGTCCCGACAAGTTTGAGTTGGGACATTTTAAAAACTTAAGGTCACCACTAAAATGTATGGGGTAGAGTCTTAAAACAGTATAATACTATACAAATGGGGATGATCTGAGTCACAGCACCAACATGTAAAATAGTAACAGACAAGGTTGAAAAAACACACGTCCATGAAGTTCAACCTTTGTTACATTCTAACGGGGTGAGATACTCATTCTACATTTATTGTTATATTGAACCAGAGGAAGAAGAACAAAAAGCCCCACAGTCGGGCAGTAAGATAGTAGGACAGTAGGACAGTGTTAGGACAGTGTTAGGACAGTGTTAGGACAGTGTTAGGACAGTGTTAGGACAGTGTTAGGACAGTGTTAGGACAGTGTTAGGACAACTTTGTATTCACTACCCACTTGTCTGTGCCACTGAGAAATAACCGACATACCTCCAGCCAGACATATTGCGCCACCGTTGGGATAGAGGGGATCTCAAACTCCACCAGCCCGTTTCTGGACACTAATTCGCTGGTGTAGACGTTGTCCTTGGGGGTGAGCTCGGCTTTGATGCGCACGGTCACTCCGTCTGCGGGGCTGCCGTCTGGGTATGTCACCTCCACCTGGGGACCGGGGAGAAGTCGGGAGAAGGTCAGAGAAGGGAGAACACGCAGGTCTCATAACAGAGTATAAGGGTGCGTGGAGGAGGGCCATAAAACAGCTGGGTATGCAAAGGTAACCTAACCCTTTCACTGCCAGAGAGGGCAGCAGCAATTAATAATCAAGCCTCACACAAGAATTAATTATATGTCTATTAATATACAAAGAAAAAATATGGAGAACAAAAAAAATGAACACACATACATATAACACATACATATATACATATATACACTGTGTTCATTAAAAATGGGACTCGTTTTATGCTTCATCATATCTTGCAGAGAAATCACCAAATCTTCATGAAACATTATTTGATAATCTAATAAACATTCCACGGAATTGGTGACGGAGTGATGACCTCATCAAGTGCAGAGTTACAAAACGGTGCTTAGAGAAGAAGATAAGCACGTTATAAAGGGCCAGAGACAGAGCAAGAATTATGGTCCAAAACGCTTACATAATATGTTCCCTGATAAACGATGGTCGTTAGGAGGAGTGAAAAAACTAATTTGTAAAACAAAGTATCATTCAGGAGTGGGAGCAGCTGGATCACCGCGTTATCCATTATGCAATCAGACAGTGGCGTTCCCGTCTTCGGGCGCGCGTTTCAGCAGGGGGAGGAGATTTTGAACACACCTTGAACTCAAACTTTATAGTAATCTTAGTGTTTCAGATTAGATAACAGTTTGACACATTTACGAGGTACGAAGGAAAAACTAAATTCTCGGTTGATGAACACGAACCTCTCGCAGTCTATCTGGTACTTGTTGACATTAATTTCGTTTTCAGTTTATTGACTATAATGGGCGTCTTATATAGTGTTAATTTACATAACAGATCTACAATTGTGCACATTGTCACGGGGATTGAGCAAGAAATATATAAAGATATGATGAAAAACTAGAAGTGTGTGTGTGTATATATATATATATATATATACACATACATACACACACAAATATATATATATATATATACACACACACACACACACACACACAAATATATATATATATATACACACACACACACACACACACACACATATATATCTAAATATAAATATACATATAATTATATATACATATAAATATATATACATATTGTGATGCCGTCACTGCCCTCTAAGGGCTAGAATGGGACAGTTGTGGGACTTTACAGCGCTCATAGAGTTAATCCTTCTGGAAAGGTCTGTTCAGCTGTGAGTTAATGAACTAATTAGCCTAGCCTGTATAGTCAGGAAGTGATACAGAGATTTCTCCCCCCCCCCCCCCCCATGCTGCCAGAAACACACTGTTGAGAGTGACACAGAGAGGGTGAGAGATGCTGCTGCTATACTGATCTGAAGGCACACACACAGACAGCCCTGTGAGAGACTGAAAGGAGACCTGCTGCAGGTACACTGGGTAAAGTGGGGAAAGAGTTTAGTTCTCCCACGATTAGTTGTGGACTAAGCAGTATTAGTCAGTACTCCTGGAAGAAGTTAGGTCTTTTGTTTCTGTTTTGTGTTATGAGTTAACCCTGTACCTGCTTTGTACCCTGTAAATAAACCCCTGCTTAGAAAGTACAGTGTTTCCTGCCTTTGATCTGGACAAAAGATCCGACGCTGGGACTGAGACGTCACAATTGGAGTATAACGCGGGCAGTCCACAAGGCAGTGAAAGTGGAAAATGGAGGAATTTCTGACCTTGCTTCAGTACAAACAAACGGAAAACTCTGCTATTTTAATGCAGGGTTTGCAGCAATTGGCAAAGACCCAAGAGGAGATGTTAAAATCCTATAATGAGAGTTTACAACAGATGACAAAGCACAAACTGAAAGTACGGCAGCGTTAGTACAGCAGATGGCGCTGTCCCTACAGCTAAAAGAAGAGCAAAACGAGGCGCAACTTCGCCTACACCAGGAGCTCCGAGTGTTGGGAGAGAAAATTACCGCCCAGCCTAGAGTGGCCCCACAGGTCGCTCACCAGGTAAAAACGCACCTCATTCAGAAAATGACGATGGACGATGACGTTGAGGCGTACCTGTCAATCTTCGAGCGCACCGCAGTACGCGAAGGGTGGCCAGCTGAGGAGTGGGCGGGAATAATTGCTCCCTTCCTGGTGGGTGACTCACAACAACCTATTATGACTTGGAGCCTGAGCAAGCTAAAGACTATGACACCCTGAAGGCGGAGATTATGGCACGGCTAGGGGTCACCCTCGCGGTTCGGGCCCAACGGTTCCATTCTTGACGTTATGATATAGAGAAGACACACCGCTCTCAACTCTATAACCTTATACACTCTGCAAGGAAGTGGCTCCAGCCTGAGGTATGTTCCATCGCTGCAGTTGTCGAATGAGTCGTTACAGACCGGTTCCTGAGGGGTCTCCCCCGCACCATCCAGAAGTGGGTGAGCCAGAGTGACCCCAAAGACGCCGAACAGTTGGTCGCTTTAGTCGAATGTTACTTGATTGCAGAGGAGATGTCAGAGAGTTCAAGTCCAGATGAGTGCTCCGGTTCTCGCTTCCTGTGCTCCAGGAGGTCCGATAAGACTGTTCATCCGAATAGGAATCCCCAAGGACTCATTGACTTGCGTAAAGGAGTAGGAAGTCCCACAGCACCTAAGAGGGACTCTGGTCTCGTTGTTCCCAGTAGACTGGAGACAAAACTCCGACCCAGTTTTGGAAGGTATATAGAGTGCTACAGATGCCATGAACTTGGACATGTGACTGCAGTTTGCCCTCGGAACGAGGAACCAATGGAATGTAACTTTTCTGTGGGGCATGGTTCGTGCTGGGTTTCTACAGTTCAGCACAGTTCTTGCAGTTCAGAAGAGGACGATGATGACTCCTATGTGGCCCCGCGTAAAGGACAACCTCCATGTGCAACAGAAGCTGCAGGGAAAGTTTACCCCGTGGCATCAGAAAAGACCAGAGGTGGACTACAACACAGAGCGCTTGGCGCAATCGTCACAGGAGTGACTACTAGCCTTGGTATGACAAAGGCTACCGATACTGCCATAAGCAGAAATCCAAGTGAGTCAGACCAAAAGAGTGTTGACTGGAAACGGTTCTATGAGCCGTCCCAACAAGACGTTCAACGCCTCATCGGCAAGCTAGAAGTTAGAGGTCTGCACGTTAAAAACAGAGCTGGGTAAAGTAAAGCAGCAAGTGCTACAGGAGCGACTGAGTACCCAGTGGGTCCCCGCCGAGCAGCATGATGAGCTGAAGGCCACCCTGAGCCTTACCCGAGCATCACTGGAAGCAGAATACGAAAAAACTAAAAATGTCCAAACCTTGGAATCTGAAAAACTGAAGTTGGATAAAAGGCTTCTAGAGCTAAAGCGTATAACTGAACACACGTCCCAGCAACTCACAGCCATAAAGGAGGACAACCTCAAGCTGGAGAAAGATCTGGAGAAGCAGAGAGCCTGCTCCATCACCAAAAATCAGTACACCCAGGAGAAAGAGGCATGAAATATAGAAGCAGCGGCAATCCTAGCGACAAAAACTACAGAGATCCAAAATCTGAAGGATGCGCTGACACGAACCCAGAGCAAGCACCGGGAAGAGATGAAGGCCCTGAGAGGAATTGAATTGGCAGCTGCCTTGATCCAGAAAAGAAGTATAGAAGGACAGCTTCAAGACCTGAGGAAGGGCCTGGAGTTTGAACGTGCTGGCCGCAAGAAGGCAGAGAAACAACAGCGTGACCTAGGCGAAGAGCTTGAAGCTCTGAAGACTGAGTGGGACACTACGCTGGATTCTATTACTGCTCAGCAGGAGGTCTAATGAAGAAAAACTTTAAGAAGAGGTGGATGTCAGACATGTCTGACAAAGAGGTTGGTGCACGGGATAGTGCACGGGCCGCTCACAGGACAATGTTTCGCTGGGGGGAGGGATATGTGATGCCGTCACTGCCCTCTAAGGGCAAGAATGGGGCAGTTGTGGGACTTTACAGCTCTCATAGAGTTAATCCTTCTGGAAAGGTCTGTTCAGCTGCAAGTTAATGAGCTAATTAGCCTAGCCTGTATAGTCAGGAAGTGATACAGAGATTCCCCCCCCCCCATGCTGCCAGAAACACACTGTTGAGAGTGACACAGAGAGGGTGAGAGATGCTGCTGCTATACTGATCTGAAGGCACACACAGACAGCCCTGTGAGAGACTGAAAGGAGACCTGCTGCAGGTACACTGGGTAAAGTGGGAAAAGAGTTTAGTTCTCCCACGATTAGTTAGGGACTAAGCAGTATTAGTCAGTACTCCTGGAAGGAGTTAGGTTTATTTCTGTTTTGTGTTATGAGTTAACCCTGTACCTGCTATGTACCCTGTAAATAAACCCCTGCTTAGAAAGTACAGTGTTTCCTGCCTTTGATCTGGACAAAAGATCCGACGCTGGGACTGAGACGTCACAATATACATATAAATATATACATATATATATAAATACATACACACACTCCTATGTAACGCACCGTACGTGATTTACTATATGTTAGTGTCACTTCTCTCTTATGTAGAAAGAGGGCACGTCATTCCCAATTCCTGGTGTCCAAAGGGTTCAGCCCCCAAAGGATCCCGGATGACACAAGAAGAAGGTGCCTCTAGCACAGGGGCAACTCCAGTCTTCAAAGGCCACCAACTGGTCAGGTTTTCAGGATATCCCTGCTTCAGCACAGGTAGCTCTATCAGTGGCTCAGTCGAAGACTGCACCACCTGTGCTAAAGCAGGGATATCCTAAAAAGCTGACCTGTTGGCGGGCCCTTGAGGACAGGAGTTGCCCACCCCTGCACCCGCCCGGCTCCCCTCCCGCCCTCTCTCTACCTTCCCCTGGTAGGGCAGGCCCGGTTTGAACTGCTTGCGGGTGTCCTTGGTGTACTTGATGTCGATCAGCTGCTTCTGCACCGGGGTGGTGTCATCGAAGGTGACCTGTCTGCTGCCATCCACCGCGTTCACCGTGGCCCAGATATTCACCGTCCCGCGGAAATGCTCCGGGAAATCCACCGGCATCATGTCCTTGGCGCAGATATCGAATGCCGCGGAGCCGTAAATCTGTGAGAGTCCCCACCGGGGGAAACAGAGGAGTCTTAAATGGGCATTGCCACGTAGCCGACAAAAAAAAAGGCACATTGTGTAAACAAGGTAAGTATGTAAATGGCTTCCTTGAACAAATGTAACCGTGCAAAAAGCAAATATGTGGCTGCTTTTATTTCTTTGGAAATGAAGCACCGTTTTTTTTTTTTTTCCTTCTTCTAGGATTTGTGAATGGGGAAGCATTTGTCAAAGTGTTTTCTTTACCCTTATCCAACACTGTCCTCATCACAGAGCCAATAAAGAGAAGGGGAGGGGGCGTTGCCTGTGCAAGCTCTTGCGGAACACACACTAACATCACACAGATGGGAGCAGCCATAGGAAATCAAATTCTTCCCAAGTCTCCGCTCATCATGTTTACAAATTAAGTTTAACAAATTATTACTAGAAAACATTTTGAGGTTTGTGACCAGGGATGGAAAATGCAAATTGTACAGAGAGAAACAAGTAGATGAACCCTCGTTTTCTCACCTCCATGGTTTTGAGCACAGGGTGTCCGACTTCATGCCTGTAATACCCGACACCGGTTACTGTCATGTTGATGGTCAGCATGCCGCTCACAGGCTTACCAAAGGTGTATCTGAAACAAGAGGGGAGTGAGGCACGCGACGGAAGCTGGTGGTCAGGGAGAGGCAGGGGGAGGGGTCCTTGTGTGTGGGGTCAGAGAGAGAGCTGGGGGGGGATCAGAGTGTGCGGGAGTTAGAGAGGGAGAGATGGGTATCAAAGTGAGCGGGGTAAGATAGACAGAATGATGGGGGTTAAAGTGTGTGGAGGTAAGAGAGAGGTAGAAAGAGAGTTGAAGGTCAGAGAGCGCCAAGGAGGTCAGAGAGAGAGGGAGAGAGCGGGGAGTCAGAGGGAGAGAGCGGGGAGTCAGAGGGAGAGAGCAGGGGGAGTCAGGAGGGAGGAGAGGGGGGGGAGTCCAGAGGGAGATAGCGTACTTGATTCATAGGGAGAGCCGGGGAGTCAGAGGTCTATATCTGGAGTCAGAGGGAGAAAGCAGGTGAGGGTCAGAGGGAGAGAGCGGGGAGTCAGAGGGAGAGAGCGGGGAGTCAGAGGGAGAGAGCGGGGAGTCAGAGGGAGAGAGCGGGGAGTCAGAGGGAGAGAGCGGGGAGTCAGAGGGAGAGAGCGGAAAGTCAGAGGGAGGAATCTGGGAGTCAGAGGGATGGATCTGGGGGTCAAACTGTGTGTAGTTTAAAGGTGAGGGGTATGACAGGAGGTGGAAGCTTTTATACAAGGCTAGCCTGTATCTGCACCTGGCAACGACAGTCCCCTTCTCACACACGCTGATATCCCGGATATACGGAGGGGGGCTTATAACCAGCTCAAACTTGGGCAGCACTGAAATCAGAACCAGGTGTGTGAGAGCGTCAGGACTGGTTACATTGTATCACAGATATGCTCAGTATTAATATACAGTACAGCATGTAAATGTGCAGGTCTTTCATGTGGGAGGTTGTAATGCCAGTGAAAGCGGAGGTAGGGGGGCTGCAATACAGTGTTCATTTATTACCACACTATATTTTCCAGATATAACACTATGTGTATGCAGAGCTGTACATAGAATTGTAATTAAATATATATATTACATACACACACATTCCAAATATACATTATGTACTACGTAACCATATACATATACACACACACATATACACACACATTCTAAATATATATATATACACACACCTGTATCTTATACATATATATGTATACATACACAAATAGTATGTGTGTGTGTGTATAATAGATATATATATATATATATACACACATATATATATTCACACACATTATATATATATATATATATATATATATATATATATACAGTGTTCGACAAACCTATACATTTGCTCGCCCCGGGCGAGTGGATTTAACCCCCGGCCGAGTAAATATTGTTTGGTGATTTGTCAACCACTGTATATATAAATATATAAATATATATATATATATATATATATATATATATATATATACATATACATACATACATACATACACACACACACCATACATATCAATATAATTTATACATTGTCATTTGAATAGGAAAATTAACCTCTGGAAAATGTGCGACCGGTTTGCTGTACAGTATGTGATGTAATATCGTTATTTAGCTGTGGTATTTTAGGTTGCGAGAGGCCAGTGCAGCCCTGCAGTACGCGGGGCTCCTCTATGTCAGGGCTGCACTGGCAGAGAGATTCTCCGCTCACCGTACTTGTGCACTGCGAAAGACTTGTTATACGTGTGACCTTGGGTCTCTGCAAAAATCAGCCACTCTCCGAAGACGGGTTGGTCGGAAAGAGGGAAGCTCATGTTAACGACGCCTGGGAGAGAGAGACGGATTGAGGTGGAACTCCAATACAACAGTTTCACCCCCTAAACATGGCAACTCTCCCAAGGGGCAGCTCACTGCCTCCAACACCAAAATAAGATTGTAAGCTCTTCGGGACAGGGAGGGACTCGCCGTGCCTGCAAAATTCTATGTGTAGCGCGATGTACAGTCAGAGATAGGAAAGAAAATATCATTTCCTACATTTGCACAGAAACCCCGCTTTATAATATTTACATTAGTACAAAATGATGCGGCTTTGCTGAAATGTCTTAAAGCAATTAAAGAAACGTCTTCATTTCCACGTCATTTCCCAGAATCCTTGATTGCCGCTTAGCCACTGTGACACTCTCATGGGTTCTCTGTCATTCTTTCTGCCACTTATTCAGCTATGAATAGGTTTTCAACTCACCGCAGCAAATGGGCTTTAAATCTGTCCACTGAATAATCCTGGAACCCCGCGGATCCTAAGAGCAGGGAAATATTACGTCGCTTAGTTTAT
The DNA here is from genome assembly GCA_036426205.1 of Ascaphus truei. Lineage (NCBI taxonomy): Eukaryota > Metazoa > Chordata > Amphibia > Anura > Ascaphidae > Ascaphus > Ascaphus truei. The sequence continues at coordinate 64,956 of WSYH01000734.1, read as the reverse complement.
ATCCGCCTGTCTCTGTACGTTCTCCCCACCAATTAGATTGTAAGCTCTTTGGAGCAGATACTCCTCTTCCGAAATGTTACTTTTATGTCTGAAGCACTTATTCCCATGATCTGTTATTTGTATTATTTGTTATTTATATGATTGTCACGTGTATTACTAATGTGTAAAAAAAACACGAATTTGCGTGCAGTTTTCATGATAAAAAGTGGTCTGTTTGCAATATGAAACTAGCTGAGACGTATAACCAGCGTCAGGGGCCTATGGATCAAGGCAATGCTGGCACAAAGGGGGGCAGCCTTCTCACCCTGTGAAACCGCCCGCTCTGCAAAGAAGCGTCGCAAATAACACTTACCAGGATATAGGCTTCAACCTGCAAGGAAGCAGAGAGAGGTTTCACGGCACACACTCAGCACAGAAACGGTACACGCGTTCCCGCACGGGAAAGGATAAACAGCGCTCAGAGTTTGGCTTTCAGTCATTTAACAGCCGCCGAACCCTTTCAAATGATATCTTGAGTCCCTGGAATTATTGTAACTTTGCAAAACAACAACACAGCTCGCCCGAAAAAACTACTGTTCTGGGACGGCAGCTTAGGGCTGGGGGGCTCAACTGCAGTCCTCAAGCCCCCCAATAAGTCAGGTTTTGGAGGATATCCCAGCTTCAGCCCAGGTGGCTCAGTCAGTGGCTTAGTCAAAGACTGAGCCTCTGATTGAGCCACCTGTGCTGAAGCAGGGACTGATTGAGCCACCTGGGCTGAAGCAAGGACTGATATAGCCACCTGTGCTGAAGCAGGGATATCCTCAAACCCTGACCTGTTGCCCGGTCTTGAGGACAGCAGTTGAGAACCCCTGGCTTAGGGGTTATCCAGCGTGATCATGTCTCAGGCACAGTACCACTACTTCTCCTTAACCTCCGTAAGAAAGTTCCGGCCTGCGTAATGCGAGCTCCCCCCGCTCTGTCCCCCGCAGCAGCCCGGCCCTTTACCTTTTCACTGGTGGGCCGAAGCTCCGGGGTCACCGTGTACATGTTTATCAGCACTGGGGAGAGAATAAAAGGTCGGGGTTACATTTTAACTCCTCGAGTCCCGCCTGACGTCGTACCTCCCAACCTAAAAGCCATGCTGTGTGCAGCGCGTTGCAGCCACCTGACACTGAAGGGGTTAAGTCACTGCATCAGATGGCAGGTTTATAGCGCTATATAGGGGCGTAGGCAGGGCTGCGGGTGAAGCAGGGCATTGTGGGTTGGTGGCGGGGCATCAATAGCTAGTTCAGTGACACAGGGTATAACCTAACTGAAATATACACCAATACAGAGTATAACCTGACCATACTATACAATGATATGGAGTATAACCTGACTGCACTATATACTAACACAGGGTATATAACCTAACAGCACTGTACACTGATATAGGGAGTATAACCTGACCGCACTGTACACTGATGCAGAGTATAACCTGACCGCACTTTAATAATAAAGAAAATGATCTCGCTAATCTCTGTGTCTGTATGTTTTGACTTGAAGGAAGGGTGCAGATGGGATAAATAAACCTATTGTAAACCTCGTGGAAAGAAGTATCCTGGTGGTTGCACTCGGTAGATAATCTTCCTCATTATAAAAAAAGAACCGTTAATCAATATATAGAAGAAACTCAGAGTAGAGAGTGGGGGGAGGGGGGGGGGGGGATACAGGGGGGGGGGGGGGGAACAGGGGGGGGGGGGGGGGGTAACACATGCGGGAGGGGGAGAGCGGGTAACACCTGTGGGAGGGAGAGGGGGATTACACGTGGGGGGAGAGGGGGTAACATGTGGGGGGCAGAGGGGGTAACACATGTGGGAGGGAAAGAGGAGGTAACACCTGTGGGAGGAAGAGGGGATAACACCTGTGGGAGGAAGAGAGAGGGTAACATGTGGGAGGGGAGAGGGGGTAACACATGAGAGGGGCTAACATGTGGGGAGGGGAGACTGGGTAACATGTGGGGAGGAGAGGGGGTAACACATGTGGTATTGGGAGAGGGCGTAACATGTGGTAGGGGAAAAGGGGGTAACACACGTGGTAGGTGGAGAGGGGGTAACATGTTGGAGGGGTAACACCACGTGGTAGGAGGAGAGGGGGTAACACACGTGGTAGGTGGAGAGGGGGTAACATGCTGGAGGGGGAGAGGGGGTAACATCGTGCTGTGTGTTGGTGTGTGTTGTGTGTGGTATATATATCTATGTCTATATATATATATGTATGTATATATTATATATATAAGCTAATCATCATAATCTATTATAATATATTGATCTATCCTTACTATATCTAATACTATAGTATATAAATATATATTATATACACAACATATGCATACACTCAAATAGACACACACAATAGGTGGCGAAAAACGTTTGTGAACCCCAATGATAATTACGTAAATTCCAAGTTTTTCCATGATAACCCTTCTTGAATCAAAACCTTTCAACAAGTATTTTCTTAATATATATCATAATATATATATATATATATATATATCTTATATATATATATATATATATTATATATAATATATATATATATATATATTATATATATATATACGTGTGTGTTTATGAATGTACTTGCACTGCATTGAGGCCTCTCTGTTAGAGAAGGTGTTAAGTTAATTCTGCATTCTCACATACACACACACCACCCACACACACACACCCACACCCACCACACACACACACCCACACACACCACACACACCACACCCACACACACACACACACACACCCACACACACACCACACACACCCACACACACACACCCACAACACACACACCACACACACACACACACACACACACACACACCCCCACCCCCCCTAGGGGGAAGCTGCCATCTAACTGCAAAAATCAAACCATTTCTAACCATTTTTCAGAGACGCATTCTATCAGATATTTGTCTCGAAACAAATTTTCCTTTTATTGAGATCTCTTTGAAATGTGATTGTTATCATTTAAATGAGCCAAATCTGGCTCCGGAGAATCCCCCTCAGGCCATCCTTTTATATATATATACTCCTAATACTTACACGGAGCCGTGGTGTTACATTCACTGTGCGATGGAAAACCTTGCGTCTGAGCTCACATTAGAGCAGGTATTATTTGATTTATATGTACAGTTAATATGTCTCCTATGCTTCGGCTGCTACTAAAGTCTATGCTCTGAACATTCCACTGACGGCCAATGTGATATAAAGCAACCTGGCAGGCTGTAAGACAGGGGTGGCACTCCAGTCCTCAAGCGCTGCACACAGGTCAGGTTTTCAGGATATCCCTGCTTCAGCACAGGTGGCTCAGTCAAAGCCACCTGTGCTTAAGCAGGCTCTTCAACTGAGCCACCTGTACTGAAGCAGGGATATCCTGAAACCTGACCTGTGTGGGGGCCTGGAGGACTGAGTGTTTGCAACATGTTACGCATCTAATCTCCCACCACTCCCAACCACACACACACACACACACACAAACATATGCATACACTCAAATAGACACACATATATAGTGGCGATAAAACGTTTGTGAACCCCAATGATAATTACGTAAATTCCATAGTTTTTCCATGATAACCTTCTTGAATCAAAACCTTTCAACAAGTATTTTCTTAAATAGGGATTATATTAACCAATTACATGTCTTTATAAACAAAATGATGTATGGATTAGACAAACAATGAGTAATTAAGAGTCAGGGTATGTGCAAAAGTAATTGAAACCCTGGTTTTATGAGCTAAATTAAAGGGGATAATTAGAATAAGGTGTTTAAATAATTAGGCCGCGTCCATGTTGTGTGCTTGCGGGCGGAGGCGCGCTTCCGCTCGGCACTGAGCCCCTACAGCCGCAATGAGAGCGGCTTTAGTAGGGGCTCGCCTACGCTTCCGCCCACTTGCAGAAGCGTAGGTCTTAGGGAAATTTTAAATTTCCCCGCTTGCCGGCGCGCAGGGCCGGTCACGTGAGCGGTTCGCCCAATGAGGGCGAACCACCTCCGTGACATCACTGGCCCGCCCGCCGACACGCCCCCGGACGGCGTGCTGTCTAAGGCCAGGGAAAGCACCGCTTTCCCTGAGCCTCAGCGTGCCTCCGCACGCCAGCAGGAACCCTGGCCGAGGCCTTAGGTAAACCATCAGGGGTGAGTTTTGGAAGTCCCACCCTATATAAAGATCAGAAACTTTGTGAGTTTGGTCTTCACCATACAGGTGTGTGGAAACACGTCATGCCGCGATCAAAATAAATCTCTGAGGACCTCAGAAAATCAGTTATTGATGCTCATTAGTCTAGAAAGGGTTACAAAAACCATTTCTAAGGATTTGGGGCTCCACCAATCCAATGTCAGACAGATAGTCTACCAATGGAGAAAGTTCAAGACAAGTCACTCTACCCAGGAATGGTCGTCCTACCAAAATCTCTCAAAGATCAAACTGGCAAATCATCCAGGAAGTCACAAAGAACCCCCGAGTAACATCCAAGGATCTGCAGGCCACTCTCGCCTTGGCTAATGTGAGTGTTCATGACTCAACGATCAGAAAAAGACTGAACAAGAATGGTGTTCATGGAAGGATTGGCATGAGGAAACCACTGCTCTCTAAAAAGAACATTGCTGCCCGTCTGAAGTTCGCCAAAGAGCACATGGATGATCCACAACAATTCTGGAACAGTATTCTCTGGGCAGACAAATAAAAGGTAGAACTTTTTGGCCTCAATGAGAAACGTTATGTTTGGGGAAAATCAAACACTGCATTCAAACAGAAGAACCTCATCCCAACCGTCAAGCATGGTGGTGGGAGTGTGATGGTTTGGGGCTGCTTTGATGCCTCAGAACCTGGACGAATTGCCATCATTGACATAACCATGAATTCTGCATTGTATCAGAAGATTCTAGATGAGAATGTCAGGCCATCCATCCGTGAGCTGAAGCTGAACCGAAAGTGGGTCATGCAGCAAGACTGTGATCCTAAACATACAAGCAGATATACAAAAGAAGAAATTCAGCGCTTTAGAATGGCCTAATCAAAGTCCGGACCTAAAACCCATCGAAATGTTGTGACAGGACCTGAAGCGAGTTTAAGTAGTTATGTAAGGAGGAATGGACCAAAACTCCTCAAATCCGATGTGAGAGACTGGCCAGCAGTTATAGGAAACACTTAGTTGAAGTCATTGCTGCACAACGGGGCGCCACCAGGTACTGAATCTAAAGGTTCACATACTTTCACACATGGATATTGAATGTTGAATCATTTGTGGATAAATAAATGTAGAAAAAGTATGTATTTGTAACGTTTGTATGATCAGGTTATCTTTATCTATTATTAGGACTTCGATTAAGATTTAATAACATTTTAGGTTTGAAATAGGATTTTCACATAAGGTCAGGTCCCCGCTGGCTACTGCAACGCCCGTTGTGGGGGATGCTGCAGGGACTAGAGCGCAGCGAGGGAGGACCGACGCGCTACGCCGACAGAAACTTCTGCTCTCAAGAAAATTGAGATCAGGAGTCGCGACGGAGCGCTAGGCCACGCCCCCCGGCGGTTCAGCCAATGAGGGCAAACCTGCCGGGTGATGTCATGGCTGCGCCCCCGTCACGCCCCCCCCCCTTTGTTTCCCACTGCAGCTCTCTGCAGACCGGAGGACTCGGCTGCACGCGCCGCCAGCCTCGCAGGCAGCGGGGCCGCAGCCTAAGGGGTTTACAAACTTTCTCGCCGCTGTTGTATGCATGTATGTATGTATGTGTAGCCCTGGTGTCCAGCGGCTCCTGGAGACCCCCCTCCTTTGGAGCAGCGCGGTCGTGGGTGCCGCCATTACCAGCGACGGACCCGACGGCTGCTTCCAAGGGTGGGGGCCGGAGCAGGGAGCAGCGCGTCTTTTCCTGTATGCGGCCGGTTGCCGGGGACGCGATCGGGCCGTTGCTATGGCTGCGGTCGCGTCGCTAGGGTCCCGGCGGCTCGCGGAGCAGGGCGCCGCCATTGCGAGGTGCGTTGCGCATGCGCAGGGGCTAGGAGCGCCGGGAGGCCCACAGATAGCTCGCGCATGCGCAGATAGGAGCCCGCGAAACCCTAGCCTACCAGGGAAGGCTCTGAGCAGGGACTACGAGTCCCATGAGCCTATGCACACCCCACGTGACGCCAGGGAGCCAATAGGGCTAAGGATCTCCCTGCCGAGAGGCTTATTTGATACATTTCGCGTGCTGAGCCCACGCTAGATAGTTGGTGCTGGGGAGCTGAAGGGGAAGCAAGGGTGCAGGTAGCGAGTGAAGCTCCTGCACCGTGTAAGGTCCCCCACATCCCAGGATGGCCCCAACTCCCCACCAGGCTAGTGGGTAATTGCTAAGGGACGGCCCATTATAGGGACCCTGCCCTTAGTGAGTGTGTGTGCTGTTTTGTCAGGGTCACGGCAGTCAGTGCTGTGAGGTCTGGCAAGAAGGCACAGGGTTTGTGAAGCACGGTTGCTGCATGCACCCAGTAGGTTGCAGCGCGTGGCTGCGAGTGCTAGTTCTCAGTTAGAGTCAGGACCGGGAAGAATTAGGGGAGCGAAGCAGGCTATTAACCCCTTAGGTCCCAGATAGGTCCTCACTCCCCAGTTTGTGGTGCTACAGGGACAGGCCCTGCGCATGTGTAGGTCAGGAGGGAAAGGCAAAAAGTGGGCTTCCTTGACTTTTTGCCTTTCCCTCCTGATCTACACATGCGCAGTGAGTGCGTTTCACCACACGGGCGTACCCCTGCGTTACAGATAACGCTGGGTGATACAGACACTGGGGAGAGACCATCATTATGCTGCATTATCTTACCAGGTATTGTTTTATTTGTTACACCTGTATGTTATGTGTTTTAAGGGTATTTATATGTGTCCTGTTGCACTCTGTATTCACATCACCTTGAGAAAGGTCCCGTGTGGAGGACCGAAACGTTGGTTATATGTCTTTATAATACAAAGCTTTTTGACTGCCTTTTGGAGTGCTGCCTCTTGATATTCGTCTCAAACACGGTATCGTATTGCCTATTTATTCTCTATAGGATTTGCACCCATCATCTTGAAACTCCCGACGGAGTGCCTATTCTTGTTTATTCGCTATATATATATATATATATATATATATATATATATATATATACACACACACACACACACACACACACACACACGCACAATGAAGAAATATTCTATTGTGCTTGTTCTCAGTCTGTGTTTAAAATGAATAGCTGTTACCGCGTAACGTATCCATGCCTGTCTGACACAGAAGCAATGTGTTAAAACCCTGTGCGCACAACTGCATTTTGTAAGAAAAAAATAACTCTATGTTTGACTTGGAAAGGAGCAGCTTTCTGATACTGACACATTCCTGTCACTAAGACCTGGTACACGGGAATTTCTAACGCCGCTCAGCAGCTATTCAGTCTCAGTATGATGGCTTAGCACAGGGGCGCTCAACTCCCGTCCTCAAGCCCCCCCAACAGGTCAGGTTTTCAGGCTATCCCAGCTTCAGCACAGGTGGCTCAGTCAGTCCCTGCTTCAGCACAGGTGGCTTAGCCTCTGATTGAGCCACGTGTGCTGAAGCTGGGATATCCCGAAAACCTGATCTGCTGGGGGGGGACTTGAGGACACACACACATAGATTGATCAATGCAGTGGTAGATATAGAGATAATAAATAGACACAATGTTAGATGGGTAGATTTAGATTTACAGACAGCTGGAATGCGCAATCCAGATATAGATAGACAAGGAGATAGGGACGTGCCTGAGGAAGGTCACACTTTGATGACCGAAACGTTGGATGCAGTGCCATGTATTTTTATTGAATACAATATTTCTGGATTTCCCTGGCTGTGTGCTGTCTCGTTTTTCCCAGACCTCCATCTGGTAAAATTTATCTGTTTATATATATATATATATAAACATATATATAAACATATATATATATATATATATATATATATACATATACACACACACAAAACACACTTATACAAACAAAATAAGTGATGATAAACGCGTTCTGATCAGAGATAATATATTTCTAAATGTTCTTCATATTGTACATACAGGGTATTGTCTGTGCAGGTACTAGATTCCACGCCGACAGCTGATACAGACAAACTGAAGTTCTATATTCATGATGGTACTCACAGATAGCTTGAAGACACCATTCATTTATATTTACTACACTCATGCACTTGTATCTCTGTACGTTTCCCAACATACCATTATATTGCCAATTTTTTGGGACAGGAGTTCCAGTATTTTAAAAAGTCTGTTTGGTCCTGCTGTAAACTGTGTGAGTGTGTACATGACATATACACGCGAAAATAAATATCACATGCCCCTAACAGGTACAGAGCGATCCAAGAATATAACATACGTTTGAAAAACAGCACAGGATCTATCGCAGGTTAGGAAAAAAACATTTAACCCCTTTGCTTTCATTTAGCAGAGTATTGCGAAGCATAAACTCATCCAGATATCCCTGGGTTTATATACTGTATATATAAATATAAATATATATATATATATACTATGACATAGTATATATTACACATTACAAGACACACACACACACACACACACACACCACACCACACACACACACACAACATAAAACAGTGTTCGACAAACCTATACATTTGCACGCCCAGGCGAGGGGATTAACATCGTGGCGAGCTCCTATTGGCCCAAGCAGCACACGTGTGGTACTAGGTGGCGAGTAGATTTTTTTGCTCGGCGAGACAGTCCTGGGTTTATATCTAATGTAGGGTGACCTAACTATAGATTATCAGGGACTGGCTCAGACAATCCTGGGTTAGTATGTAATGTAGGGTATTTTTTATTATAAAAAAACCTTACAAATTTGCAAACATATCAATACAAAAGCAACAAATGTAACCAATTACAATACTGTATATCTTAATTTCCACTATATACAGAAAACATTTGCATACTTATATCTGAACACCGGCCCATCTTCTCTCCCAGGACTTTATATCCCACCTCTCTCTCTGTCTTATTTGTTTTACCTGCTGCTTTACCTGTTAAATCGCACAGGTTACAGGCACGAGAACCCTTTCGGTGGAGAGAAGACTGCGGGTGATCCACAACCTGTACATAACCAGACCATTAATTAACACCACTGTGCTCACACTGTGAACCCCTCAACTGATCTCTAAACAAACCGTACACTATTTCACAATAGGTTTGACCATTTAAATCTAGCGTCTGTAAGGAGGCGGCCATGCATTCCCACATCTCTACTGCATAGGGACTCTCCAGGAGGAGGCGCTCCATCGTCTCCAAGATCCCAACACAGGAATCTCGGGGGCAGTTCCTATCCTCTATGTTTTTATACTTTAAATTTGCTCTCACATATAGACGACCATGGAAAGTCAACCAGACGGTATGGACTCTTGGGTCTAATAGATTCTGCAAAGCCTCTTTCTGGTCCTCTATATAAGACTGCGTCCATACAACCGTAGACCATGCGCACGAGTGACGTCACCCGCGTTAAGTGTGAGCGTTTTGTGGCCAAGGTAAACGTGCCGTGGGGGCGTGTCTAGGGGCATGTCTGTGACGTCACAAAGCTGGTTCACCCTCCTTGGATGAACCGCTCACGTGACCTGCACGCCGTGCCGAGAAATCAGATTGAACCGATTCCTCGCGCAACACGCGCCCCCTCCTGCTGTCGCGCACGGGCGCGGTCTATGGGCGCGATCATTGCCTTAAGGCAATGTGATTGTGCCACGCACGCACACCTATGCGCGGTCTTCGCCAGCATGGACGCCGCCTAAGTTTTCACATCTAATTGCATGACACATTCTACTCAATGCCACCCAGTGCAATTTTTTCCTGGGAACAGAAGTAATTTCTGAAGCAGAAATGTTACATTTACTTAAGAATTTGTACATAATCCTCATATATTCTGGTACGTATACACCTCCTCCAATAATTCTTTTATTTTTTTTTTCCATCTAGCCAGTTTTGAAGGGGAGACACCCACTTCCTAAAATGTATATATGCTTAAACTGGTCATCTCTATTGAAAAAATTCTGCAAATTAAAACATACAAAAATTAGTGAGAAAAAGAATCCAGTGTTCACCATTCCCAAACCGCCTCTCTCTCTGGGCAAATAAGGGATGTCTCACATTAGCACATTTAAAACGATTTCCCCATAGAAATTGAAAAAAAAAGGGTATATAATTTAATAGTCATTTCCGCAGGAGGAGGAAATACAAAATTGAAATAGACAAAAATTGGTATTAAAAAAAACCATAATCATTTTAACTTTTTCCCTGAAAGAGAACTTCTTCCACCATTGTACGTTTAATTTGCAGATGTTTAATTTCTCCTCCCAGTGTAAACGCCTGAATTCTCTTTTTCAAAATAAATTCCTAAAACTTTAAACAAGGCTTTATCTATCTAAATATCCTCAGGTAGACTAAACGGGTTTTCCTCTCGTCACAACCAACAAGCTACTGATTTATCCTGATTCACCAGGGAGTTGGAAACATTTGAATACTTATTTATTTCCTGGCTTATACCTTCAAACGACCTTTTTGAGGCAACATATATATACAAACAAGTCTGCATACGCCTGACACTTAACACATCCTTTATGTTGGGAACCCTCACAGGGTATGGCTTAAATTAGACTATTCTGCTCCCTGTGTCTTAAAAAGGGGTCTATGGAGAAGACATATAAATAAGGGGCTCAGCGAGCATCCCCAACACCCGATTTTATGGGAAAAGATTCCTCTACCCAGCCATACCAAGACCTGTCTCATAAGCTCCTTCATACAGCAAAGCCAGTTTCTTCACAAAGGTATCTGGGAAACCATATGTTTCTAGTTTTAAAAAGATAAACATGATCCACCCTATCGAAGGCTTTGGCCTGGTCAAGATTCAATAGGTACCGATAGATTTCCATTCCTGCCCATTTCAAACAACTCCCCAATGTTAATTAAATTATTGGCAATGTTTCTTCCCTTAATAGCACAAGATTGGGAACTCGCTGTCACCATCTCAGTGATGTCACTCGTCCAATTTCTAAGGACCTTCACCAAGATTTTATAATCATTATTTAGTAAGGCTATTGGCCGTCAACTTTTTAAATCTTTCGGATCCCCTTTCTTATAGAATAAGGTCAAAAGGGATTCAAGATGACAGTGAGAGACCCATCCCTCCCAGAGAGGAATTATAAACTTTAGCCAATGCTTCTACTAAAACCTCACTGAAAATGTTATAAAATTCAGCAGTGAATCTGTCCGCCTCTGAGGTTTTATTACCGGACAGGGTCTTAATTGCATTCCTCACTTCTTTTGCTGTGATTAGGGAGCCTAAGCCTATCAAGTCATCCTCAGAAACTGATGGGATATTGTCCAAATAACTGCCTATTTCTACAGGATCAAAAAACTCTGCATAGTATTCAGTGACTACGTTTAGTATCAAACCTTTACTGGTAGCACAAAGACACTGTTGTACATCTTTTAAGCTACATATAACCTTTTTATTTCTGGTTTTACAATTTTCATAGGAATCTGGAGAACAGATTCAACAGCCACCAAAATCCTTCTCGTTTGTTAAATAGGATAATCTTTCATATTGAAATAACCTCGTGTTTTCTTTAATGCACCTATCAGAATTCACCTGCCAATTCTGCATTTCAATATATAGTTGTAAAAGCTTAGGAGGACCAAATACTTCTTATACCTCGTCTTGTTTGTTAGATCTGAAGTTTTCTTAAAAAATATTTTTATATCTTTTTTTAAGTGACCATGGATGACCTTCTGACTATGGCCACATTCTCGGAACCTATTGGCCTGTTGCGATATTGTCTATTGTGTGTCTTGGATGATGGCTGTCGGCTAGTAGAAGGCTGTTTGTAGAAGTAGCGTTTCTGAATATTATGGTCTCTAGCCTTCCCTCATTATTTTTACTGATGGTTAAAAATCGAGGAAGTCAATCTTATCTGGACTAGATTGATAAATTAGTCTCAGATTCTAACCACTGACATTTAATGTTTTGATAAACTCTGACAGTATATCTTTCGTACCATGCCATATAAGAAATATATCGTCTATATATCCGATCCAAATTTCCTCTGTGAAGACCACGTCTCCTCCCACATGCCCAGATATAAATTGGCATAGGTGGTGGCGACCACGGTCCCCATGGCAGTCCCCAGTGTCTGATGGTAGTATTGACCGTCAAATAAAAAGTAGTTTTTGTAAGAGTAAAGTCTAGTAACTTAAGCACAAACTCATTGTATGTAGTGTGTTCTTGACTGCTATATCTAAGGAAATGCCCGACTGCCAACATTTCTGTCTTATGCGGGATGCTGGTGTTCAAGCTTTCTACATCCAATCCTACCATAACGGTTTGTGCGTCGATACTGATGTCCTCCAATTTGAGGAGAGCATCCTTAGTGTCGCGTAGGTAGGAGGGCATGGTGCTGACAAATGGATGAAGGAAACTGTCTAAGTAGGTACTTGCTCTGGAAGTAACGTTGTCAATCCCAGAACCTATGGGCCAACAGGAGGCGGGGTAATCCCTTTATTGATTTTCAGAAGAAGATGATAAAGGTGGCCGTCTGTGGGGTTTTTACAGAAAGAAAATCACCTTCCGTTCCAAACCCACCTTTATTATTTTAGTCAGCTCTTGTTGGAATTCCTTAGCAGGGTCACATTTGAGTCTTTTATAGCATTGTCTATCTCACAAGAGGCGTATACATTCTTTGGAATAATCAGATTTGTCCAAGATTATTATATTACCTTGTCAGAGGGCTTTATGATGATTGTCTCATCTTTTTCCAGATCTTTCATTGCCTGATACTCATGATAAATTGAGATTGTGCTTGTTTATCTTGGATTCTAAATTTGTTAGAACTTTAGTTACCAGCCTTGTAAAAACATCCACATCCGTGCTTGTTTGGCTGGAAGTGTAAATGTGGATTTACTCTTAAGATCAGTGAACAAGCCCTCTCCCTGGGGTCTCTCGCTCTCTTCTAGGAGACTGGAAAGGTTCCTCAAATTGGATAGATCTATATTGTCAAATTCCTCAAGTGGGGTATTTAAATTAGCCATTCTTTGACGCTTGGTGAAAAATGAATGAAGTGTCAATTTTCTCGAAAAGAGGTTCAGATCTTTTATAGTTTCAGAAGTGTCCATTTTATTTGTAGGACAAAAGGATAAACCCCTTGATAACACTTTGATATGAGCTTGGTCAAGTTTTCTTTTGGAGAGATTTATCACCTGAGATTTGTTTTTGTTGAACTTCTTGGGTCTCTGCTCCCTGTATGCCCACCTGCTTGTGTATTGCAGGAAATCTGCCCGCCGTCCCCTTTCTTGTCTTTCTCTCTAGACCAGTCTGTTCTAAAAAAGACGATGTAGCTAGGGTGGAATGGGGTAATGGACGTGGTCCATTAGATGTATTAGCGTGTTTATTATCTGAGTGATCTGACTCGGTGTCACTGGCTGAACATTCCCATCCAGAAGATGATTCTATTGCCTTAGTTGGTTGTCTAGATTTGGATATGTGTTATTTTGCATCTAAAGATTTTATCATCTTGAAAGTCCAGTGAGTCTCATACATTTTCCGTTTTCTACTTTTTATGTTTGTTAATCTCTCGATATTGAGTTTTAATCTCTTTGAGATCCACAAAATCTGGATATCCAATTTTTTATTTTCAAAGTCAATTATTGCCTTCATAAGTTCGGCAGAGCATTTCAATAGTATGTTTTTCCAAGATTTCAGAAAAGACTTAGAGCTCTGTTGTGAGGGAGCGAGGTTGACCGTAAGACCTCTTGGTACAAGCTCGCTCCCACCAGATTTTCGTCTGCATGCTAAATGTTCTATTGAGTTCTGAACTGAATTTGTGAATATCTTTTGTTGTTAAATTATCCACTGGTTTGTTAGTATTAAAAAAAGATACCAAGAGCTTCACTCTGCCAGATCACAAAATCACTTTTGCTAGACAGGAAACCAGTCATGTTGACTATAATAAAAACTACAAATATCCTATATATAGTATGGATTATTGGGTGAATGCTAGCATATACATATATATTCAGTGCCCCTGGGGATGCCTGAGAGCTGGTGGGTCAGAAAGGACGCACTTGAATTCCAAATAACACGAAACGTGTGTAGGGTTTTAGGTGACGCCAAGGTGGGAGCCGACACACACCTGGAAGCATTCTGCAACACTCCAAGAGATACGGTCGTATAGCGGTGGCTTGTGAGACTAATTAAGTCTAGTTTTCCAGCATTCCATAGTCTGTATCCGTGTAATGTTACACAATATACAACTATGTTTCTATCTTGGAGGCATTTAGAGTTATGCTCCTCAGAAATGTACACACATTTATGTTGGTTATAGAGTTACATGTTATCTTGTGTATCTTAGGTCTTTTACCATCTGACTACCCCCTAAGGGGAATGTATATCAGTGGCTGCTGATCGTGGCGAGACACGGATATTATATACTGTAACTCATTATTGTTACAATTGTTGAATCATATACCAACAGATCTACATTTATTTATGTACTCGAATGCAGGGAATGTGACGCCTTTTTCATTGGTAGCAATGGTGTTATAAATATGACCACATACTGGCTCTATATTTATTAATGGATTCCATCTAAAATGAAGACTCCTGTTTCCGATCGGGTGCATCTCAGAATTACCTTATCTGAAATACTGTTTAGAGATAACTATTGGGATTATATCTACCTTCCTGATGGTTTTCGAGTTATGCTTCTCACACATGTACACATATTTATGTGGGTGATCATGAGCAGCAAAAGTGTCACAATACAGAGTATTAATTATGTGATCACATAGTGGTTATGTACCTATGTGTGTATTCTATCCACAATTAATATTTCGACTTCTGATTGGGTGCATCTCAGATTGCCCTATCGGAGATATTACTTTGAGATACCTATTGGAATTATACTTACCTCCCTGATGGTTATCCAATATTGTGGATCTCGAGTTGCCTCACCTTGGAGATTTTTTAATTGATCACTGTACATATAATCACTTGCGTCGTTATTTATTAGTATCATCATTAAAATGTTATTGTTTTTCATATTATGCAATTGATCACTTCAATACTCTTCTACTTTTGTCAGTTTTTCCAATAATACTGCTATTTAAGCACATTCCTGCTATATCAGGAATATTGACATTCCATGACTGTTTAAGTCAAAATATATTTCTACATCTAGAGTGCAGTTCTGAGAGGGATCTAGTGCAGGCTTAATGCTGGACACTTTGTTTTATACAATCACTTTTTCATACAGGAAGTCATATCTCTTAAAAAGAAACCCCACCCCATCACACAGGTGTGGGTCGTAGGACCAAAAATATGCACCACTTGACCATTCTGCAGAAACGTCCCCAAGGGACGAGAGTCTGGTTTCCTGAAAGAATACAATGTCAAAGTAAAGTTCCTTAAAAACGCTATATGTCAGGGATCTCCTTTTCCAGGCTTTTATTGAATTAACATTTAAAGACCGTACTCTTAGAAGGGTGAGGGAAGAATGTGTCATTCCGGAGTTGTTGTTGACCTCCACATGTCCTCTATTTGTGCTTCTTTTTCTCATGAGTTCTTCTCCCTTTGCCAGGCGATAACCCTCTCTCGTTTGAAGACAGTGTCATCTCTACATCATGTGTATCTACTGTATAGCTTTTTTGCTTTTGTCATCTACCTGCGGGGTGGCGACCATATTTATAACATTGGGTTCCGAGCATTCTTCCATCTCCCTCCTGCTAATGTCTTGAGAAGATGATGCCTTCTGGGAATTCCTTGTTGCTTCTGTATCTGGGGCTTCGTGGGTACTCAGCTCCTCTGTTTCCTGTTATTCCGCTCCTTATTGATCTTCCACTCTATCAGCCCAGGACTTTACTAGTGGCTGAAACATATATCCATCCTTAAGTGGTCAATCACTGCATTAATATAGATTTTTTTAAATCTTGGACAAGCTCACCTGCACAAGGATTGTGCTTATTTGCTGACTTTGTACCTATGGGAGTTTTCTTCCTGGACTTCTGAACCTCCTATGTGGATCCTCCTGCTTTCTCACCATCACCTGCTGCTTCTAGATGTTCTGGAGCAGGGTGAGCTTTCTGACTTTGTTCCATTGCACTTTCAAGACACAGTTCCACCTCATGCCTCTCGTTGTGTACTGGTCCCTCTTGTGAGTTTTTGTTCTGTGGAGTCTGAGAAGGGAGGGGATTACTTCTTGTGACCTCTCTTTCTTCTGTGATCAGATTGTGGATTTCCTTTAAAATCTCCTAAAATCGGACGCAAGTCCATGGTGTCCCTCCTCTCTGTAGCTAGCCACTCTGTTCTGGAGTACAGGCCTCTATCCACCGCTGTTTCAGAATGCTGCAGAACATACTCTTGCACTTGATTATGCTGGGGATGGGGACAGATGTTGTACTGTATGTTTGCCCACTTTTTGAGCACAAGTTACACAGAATATTATTCTTGCATTCATTTCGATGCCCCAAACCTTTGCATAGGCTGCGTCTGATTTTGTAACATCCTGATGAAAAATGGGATGTTGATCCGCACTTAAAGCAGCATTTGGGCTGCACAAGGTAAAAACACCTTCCTCTTTTGTTTCCAATGTATATGAAGTTTGGTAAGTGTGTCACAGTGTTGTCTGCACATGCAAGTTTCACCTTTAACCGATAGCCTCCATTCCAGTTTCACCATTGTAGAGTTTCTTTGGCCCTATGAGTATGTCACACTGGCACTTCAGCCAGCACTCAATGTCAGCCACTGGGATAGATTCATGATCACAGATGATATTCACCATGACAGTCTCAGGTTTAGAAAATGCTGTGGCTTCAAAAAACTTCCACTCAGAGCTGCTACTCACTGCTTTGTATCTCTCCCAGAAAGTCTGTGTGTGTGTGCAAGGTTTTAAAACGGATATAATATGGTGAATAAAGGCCATGCAGGAGGTGTAAACATGCTCTGGGTCAAAGTGCAAGGATTTCATTATGTGCATTTGACACACATAATCTAAACCTGGATCTTCCTGGTCCTAGAAATATCAGCCTCGCCACATTCCTTCTTCTTAAAGGATTTCTTATGGGGATAGTGTGAAATAATCTGAAAGCTTTACTTGCTTTCCACACGTTTTGCTGTGAATCAGCGGGTTTTGCTGGTTCTGTCTTTTTCTGGCAGTCTGAGCCCCCAGCAGCTGAAACACTGTCAGTGCTGATTAAAGAGCTGATCCCATTTACCTCTCTCAGGGAGATTTCCTCTGGAGCTGCTATGTCTCCCAGCAGCTGAAAGTTGTTCCAGGTTAGCAGTGCTTGTTCAGGTACCTGTGTGGTCTGTGTTTCTCTCACGGAGTTAACCCTTTCTGGCTCACACTTTAGCTCCATTGCATCTTAAGGCCTTGGCCATGTTTAGCGCTTGCTGGCGGAAGCGTGCTGACGCGCGCTCCCGCTCAGCACTGAGCCCCTACAGCCGCAATTAGAGCGGCTTTAGTAGGGGCTCACCTGTGCTTCCGCGCGCTTGCGGAAGCGCAGGTCTTAGGGGATTTTAAAATTCCCCCGCTTGCCGGCGCGACAGGCCGGTCACGTGAGCGGTTCGCCCAATGAGGGCGAACCAGCTCCGTGACGTCACTGGCCCGCCCCCGGCCAGTGACGCGCCTGCCCCATGCCTGCTGACAGCGCGTGCGGTAAGCAACCGCAAGGCCAGGGAAAGCACCCGCTTTCCCTGCGCCTCAGCACGCCAGCAGGGAACCTGGCTGAGGCCTTAGAGTTTATAGCAATGGGCTGTGAGTGAGAAGAAAGTTTCCCAGGGTCTCTTTCCTTGGTTTCTTCCTCAGCTGCTCTTTGCAGTGTACTGTACCTGTGTTTGCCTCCTGACTGACTCCTACTGCAATCACCTCACGTAGGAGGCTATCAGCCTCAGTTTCCATGTGCTGAGGACTCTCAGCCTCTCTTCCCTTGTCACATTCAGCCTCTGCATTGGGTTTGGGCACTTTGCTATAAGGCTTGTTTGTCTGCCTGCAATCTCTTGCCGCCCGCCTCCTCTTTTCCAGCTCAGCCTCTCTTTTCTTTTTGCTCTCTGTTATAACATTACTTTGCTGCTGGGATTTACTGCTCTGGGTTTGTATGTTACTTTCCCCGGATAGAACCAGCACCTCACCTGTTTGTGCTTCTTCCTCATTCTTTCATGCTCAGCATTCTCTCTCTCTTGTCTTCTCTCTGAATTCTCTTCAAATCTTTCCGTTTGCAAAAGATCACCATTTATTTTTTGAGTAAAAACACGCCTCCAATTAAGGGGGCATTGCAATACTTTACAGTTAAACAAATGAAAACAATATACAATTGTTTTGTTAGACTGGGAAAGCAGGAAGAAAGAGGTAAGTCTTAGGCCTGGGACATAGTGCCTTTAACAGTGCTGAGGCGCGCTGAGGCTCAGGGAAAGCGGGTGCTTTCCCTGGCCATAGAGAGCGCGCCGTCAGGGGCCGGGCCGGGGGCGGGCCAGTGACGTCACGGAGCTGGTTCGCCCTCATTGGGCGAACCGCTCACCTGACCGGCCCTGCGCTCCAGCAAGCAGGAAAATCTGAAGACTCGGTGAGACACACGCTTCCGCAAGCGTGCAGAAGCGTGCGCGAGCCCCTGCTAAAGCCGCTCTCATTGCGGCTGCAGGGGCTCAGTTCCGAGCAGCAGCACGCCTCAGCATGGGTCAGCGCATAAGCGCTGACCATGCCCGAGGCCTTACACCAAGCCTGAAACAGTGGTAAGGTAGATCTACACCTGAGCTCTGGCAGTAGCGAGTTCCAGACCTCTGAAGCTGCACACGAGAATGCCCACCCACCCAGCGTTGGGTGCCGCACCCTTGGCTCTGAGAGGCGGACCCCCCTGAGGATTTGAGATCATAGCCAGTACCCCTCCATTGTTTCAAAAGAGACTGCAGATATCCTTGACCTTCAAAAAGGTTTTAAAAGCCATTACGGGCAACTTGAATTGAATCTGGAAGATAACTGGAAGCCAGTGCTGCTCGCATAAGATGGGAGAGATATGCTCAAAGCGAGAAACACATCTCAGCATCCGAGCTGCAGCATTCTGCACAAGCTGGAGCCTTCGCATCAGGCACACCGGTAGTCTTAGATATAAGGCATTCCCGTAGTCCAACTGCGTAGACGCAAAAGGAATGGACCAGTGACGCAAGTTCCATAGATGACAGAGTGGATGCAAGCTCCAAAGCAGCCTCAGATTTAAAAAAATAAATAAAAAAAAAACAGGCTTAACAACTGAGGCCGTTTGGTCTCACCTAAGGTTACGACCCAGGGACACGGGTTGTGACTGTACACTATTGATTAAGGGAACCTCGCAAACTCCGTCTCATACTCAGGCGTCTTGCCGAACCATAATCATTATTTAATTCTTGTCAGGATGGAGCTTCATCCAATTCATCTCCATTCATGCCACCGCCTAATCTAGACTTGCCATCAGTGCGACAAAGATCCATGGGCAGCCCTGGAAAGATAGATCTGGGTGTCATCTGTATACTGTTGGCCCTTCAGACAAGGCTTCCAGATGATATTGCCACCTGTAGGTTCCGGCCCTGCAGGAACGAGGCAACCCATTGTAATGTGGTCCCACCGATACAGGGTAGGTCCCTCATGTGGTGCAGCAGCACCCCATAACCAATTATGTTGAAAGCCCCTGAGGTCCAACATTGCAAGGGCAGAAATACAGCCCTTGTCCATGGCCATCAATAAGTTATCCACCACACAGACCAGGGCCGACTCAGTTCCATGACCGGCTCTAATGCCAGACTGTTTGGGGTCAATGAAGCCAGTTCTTTCCAGACAATCTTCCAGCTGGGTGAAAACTACCATCTCCAACACATTCCCTACCATGGGAAAGTTGGACATTGGACGATAGTTGGCGAGAACATCAACATCTAGACCCACTTTCTTCAACAGGGGATGGACGAGCGCCTTTTTCAAAGCCACCAGCACCTCCCTCACAGCGAGAGATCTATTGATGATCTCCACCAAGCACGGAACAACTGCATCAATAGTCTCTTTCAGGAGCTATGATGGACAAGGATCCAGGTCACAAGAGGTCCAGTTCATCCCAGGTGTGATTGAGAGGAAATCTGGGATTGAAATAAAGCTGAATTCTTCCAAGACAAGCTTTGCTTTAGGGGTGAGGCAAACCTTGAGGTCCATTGGGGGACGAATAGCAGCACGGATGCAAGCAATCTTATCATCACAGAGAGATTCACCACATCGCTCCTCAGTTGGACAAACCACGGTGGAGGAGCAGTCTGGATAAACCAGGCTGCTCACCATCCTGAAGTGTTCCACTGGACGATTCCTTGCAGAGTTGATCCTCAGAGTGACGTAGGCTTTCTTCACCCTGAAGACCACACGTTTATACCCCCATTAACATACCTTCAAGGATGTCCGGTCAGCATCCTGGCGGGTTCTCAACCACCGCTGCTCTTTCCTTCAGAGCCTGCTACAGGTCCCGGAGGTCGCGAGAATACCACTGCGCACTTGTGGATCTACGAGCAGGCATTCTATGAAGAGGGGCCACTTCATCCGTGGCTGCATGGACAGCCAAGTTGTACTTCTCGATGCAGACAGAGATGTTGTCGTCCGGTGCAAATTAGGATAGATTGTCCCCAAGGGCAGCCCTAATTGGCTCAGGCAGCCTCATAGGCTGTACCCAAGCTGCCTTGGGCCCAACACTCCATTTAAGGGGTGGTGGGGCTCCTCCAATCTGACCATGGATCACCCTATGATCTGTCCATAGGGGGGAGGAAAATGTCACCTCCCCAACTGATACCCACAGCACGAAGATCAAGTGTATGACTGTGCTCATGTGTCGGGCCATACACAAATTGACTAGATCCCATAGTATCCAAAAGATTCCTAGCCTCAGAATTGTGTGGGTCATGAACCCACATGTTGAGGTCCCCAAGCACCATAGAGCAAGGGAACTCCAGTAATATGGGAGTGACCACATCCGACAACTGAGACACAAAATCACCCCCATGTCCAGGCAGCCTATACACAAGGATGAAATACAAAGCTTGATTGTCATGCACGGCAAAGCGAACGGTCAAATACTCAAAAGACTTGACCCTGGGCCCAGGGTGGGAGGTGCCGATAAGATGGGATGGAAATATCACAGCTACGCCTCCTCCCTTCTCTTTACCCTCCCAAGGAACAGATGTGATTGACCCAAGACAATCATCTCACGCACCAGCGGGGCACAGTAGATGACTGACCTAGCATTTATAACCATGATATCCATAGCGTGCTCCTCTAGTTTGCTCAGAGCTGTTATCTGGATTCCAGTTCCCAGATGGAGGGAGATTGATTTCAGAACACCAGGTCGCCGTCCTCCGTCCCCAACAACCTCCACCCCCAACAACCTCTGCCTGGAGAGGAGTACTTGCGAGGGCAATAGATGGTCTTAATCCTCTGAATGAGGGCAGGGGGTAGAATACACCTCCATCCTTGGCCAAAATACCTGCTTCCAGACGCATGCCTCCACCCCCTTGCCCACCCCATACTAAGAGCCAAGAAGAAGGAGGCACGCAGCAGGACCATTTACATCCCCCCTGTCCTAGGGCTACAAGACATGCAGTTCTCCTCCTAAATCAGAGACAATAAATAGGAGATGAGTGATCACTTAAAACAGGCAATAGTCCTGAATACATATATTAGACCAGCGGTGCACAAAGTGGGGATCGCACCCCCCCATATTTTTCTGGGGGGGCGCAGCGTTGCAGGGGCCCCACGCTCTTCCCCCAATGCATTTAAATTAAATGCCGGGGGATCACGTGAGGCCCCTGCAACTCTAAACTTACCTTGTCTCTGCCGGCGTCAGGACTTGTGTCCATGGCCACTTGTGTCATTTGACGCAGCGTGGTCATGTGACGTGATGTCTCGCGCGTCAAATGATGTTGCGGGTCACGTGATATGATGTCACATGATGACGCCGCGTGAGGTAAGTGGAGGGGGCGCACCTCCGGAGCAGGAGAGGCAGAGGGGGCGCAGCAAAAAAAAGTTGTGCGCCACTCTATTAGACAATACCTGGGTGGCTTAGCCCATTCATCCCAAGGCAAGCAAGGTCTATTGACAGCACCCTACAGACTTTGCAGAAGTCTTGTTCTGCAGCTGTTTGCAGAAGACTTTGCATGCTTGCATGGATGGAGCAGTCATGGGAGGAATGCAAGCCTGGACGAGGAGACATTGTGGGGAGATTACAGTAGGTAAGGTAAGGGGTGGGGGGGAGAAGGATGGGGCTTAAATGGAGCAGGGCTACAGGTGTAGAACATGAGTGTAGAGTAGTCAGCTCACATAAAGCTGTCCAGTAATGTGAATCAGCAGATAGAGTTCCTGAAAGACCCAGACAGACGTCCACCTCTTGTGTAACTCTATCAGTATAAATGTTCCCTTTGAAATGGGCTCACATGAAATACAATGCCCCCCCCCCCATGCTATCTGTAGACTTATACTACTAAACAGTCACATGACCATCAATGAAACAGCCTCATTGCATTATGATTACAGACATTTGGCAGACTGTTTAATTAACATAGCATCACACTGAACCACAACACCTAATATACCAAATTAAAGAACAGACATTTCAGGAAGGGGCTTGATTTTGATGAGAGGGGCAGTATATAAGCATGTGTGGGTCTGTGGACATGTGTAAGTGCACAAATCTGTATATATATATATATATATATATATATATATATATATATATATATATATGTACATAAATATATATATATATATACACACACATATATATATACACATATATATATATAGATTTGCACACGTGCACTTACACATGTACATATATATATATATACATATATATATATACATATATACATACATACATACATACATACATCTATATATATATATTATATATATATTACCATACGATACCGGTTGCAACACGACATCAAGGGACAGCACGCAGGTAAGTAAATCAAAATGTTTCTATATTGATAGAAGACACAAATATGTCTTCTATCAAATATAGAACATTTTTGATTTACTTACCTGCGAGCTTTTCCTGCTGATGTCGTGTTGCAACCGGTATCGTATGGTCTGTTATTGCTTTATGGGATAAGCACCAAAATGTATTTACTTGCATATGGTGTGCCGGCTGTGCATTGGATTTTATTTTTATATATATATATATATGTCTGTGTGTAGCACTGTAGATGTGTATGTAAGTGTGCATGTGCAAATTTGTACACATAATTGTGTATATCATTTTGTGTGTTTAGACTGTGTATTCGTTTGTGTGAATCAGTGTGTACTATGTGTATCTGCGTGTGTATCAGTGCGTCTGCCTGTGTATCAGTGCGTCTGCCTGTGTATCAGTGCGTCTGCCTGTGTATCAGTGCGTCTGCCTGTGTATCAGTGCGTCTGCGTGTGTATCAGTGCGTCTGCGTGTGTATCAGTGCGTCTGCGTGTGTATCAGTGCGTCTGCGTGTGTATCAGTGCGTCTGCGTGTGTATCAGTGGGTCTGCGTGTGTATCAGTGGGTCTGCGTGTGTATCAGTGGGTCTGCGTGTGTATCAGTGGGTGTATCAGTGTGTCTGCGTGTGTATCAGTGTGTGTGCATCAATGTGTCAGTGAATTTGATGACCATCATTTGCTGCATTAAGGGTCAGCAGCTATAAAGGGCAGAGGGTACCATTAACTCCTTCCCTGCCAACAGGGCCAGCAACACATTACAACACATTGATATTATTACACTGCTCTGCATGTTATTATACCACTCTATATTGCACTGCGTGTTATTATATTGGACTCCATGTTATTACACTGCTCTGCCTGTTATTATATTGCACTGTATGTTACTATACCGCTCTGCATGTTACTATATCTGTATATATTGCTCTGCATGTTATTATATTGGGCTCCATGTTATTACATTGCTCTGCATGTTATTATAGTGGGCTCCATGTTATTACATTGCTCTGCATGTTACTATACCGCTCTGTATGTTTTTATACCATTCTGGATGTTACTATATCTCTCTATATTGCTCTGCGTGTTATATTGGGCTCCATGTTATTGCACTGCTCTGCATGTTATTATATCACTCTGTATGTTACTATATCGCTCTACATGTTACTCTATCTCTCTATATTGCTCTGCATGTTATTATATTAGGCTGTGTGTTATTACACTGCTCTGCATGTTATTATATCTCTGTGTGTTATATCACTATGCATGTTATCATATCAATGGGTTGCTGACCCCTCTGGCCCTTAAAGGGTTAATGATATCTTTAACCAAGGCAAACGCCAGCACTGAGGGTGTTAACACATCCTCTCTCAGCATCTGTACAGAACACACACACACACTAATAATAATAATAATAATAATAATAATAATAATATACTGTAAATAAGAAAGGAGCATAGGAAGGACTTACTGTCTGTCCTGAGCTCTGCTGCAACTGCAAAGGATCCATAAAATCCACAGGCGAGGCATGTTCAGAACAAAGCCCACAACTCAGCCCAGTCCACACATAGGGGATCACCCTGTGCCCCTGCAGAGGTAACATGCAGGACTCTGTTACTCTCCAAGGACACAGCACAGGAGGGGTGAGTGTGGGGGCGCCCTGGGTATTGGAGAAGGCAGTGTGTGCTTCCCCCCCCCCCCTCTCTCTCTATGTGGAAGGGGTTTAACCCTTGTTCTGACTTGCCCTCCTGTGCTGCTGCAGTGTTAAGAACTTGAAGCATTCAGCGTTTCCCTCTGCTCTGGATCCCTCCTGTGTATGCCCCCCCCCCCAAACTCTGCTATACCTGTGCCCACTACCCACTTCCTTTGCTTGCCTCCTCTAACTCCTTCCCCTCTTTACCACCTCACTCCCCCTCTCTCATGCCTTTCCCCTTCACTCTCTCCTGTACTTTTCTCCCTTCACCTTCCCTCTCCTCCTCTGTCCCGTTTCCCCGCTCACTTACTCAGTGCCTGCTCTCTACCTACTGAATGCCTTTCCTATCTCCACCTCACTCCCTCCTTCCTTCCTTTTCACACCCTCTTTCCTCACATTTCTGCCTCTCTTCCCTTCCTCTCCCACTTCCCCCTCTTTACTTTTCTCTCCACCTCACTATTTTTCTCTGCCCTATTATTTCCCCTTTCCAGGTCTCCCCTCCCCTCCCCTCACCTTTTCTCTCCCTGTATTTCTATCTCGCCCTTTTTGTCCCTTCCCCTCTTTCCACTTTCTCTGTCCTTGTCCTCTCTCTCTATTTCCCTCTCTCCTTCCCCCCTCTCTCTCCTTCTCCCCTCTCTCTCGCCTTCTCTCTCTTTCCTCGCTCCCTCTTTCCTTCTCTCTATTTCCCTCTCTCCTCTCTTTCCCTCGCTCCCTCTTTCCTTCCCCCCTCTCTCTCCTCTCTCTTTCCCTCGCTCCCTCTTTCCTTCTCTCTATTTCCCTCTCTCCTTCTCCCCTCTCTCTTTCCCCTCTCTCTCTCTCTTTCCCTCGCTCCCTCTTCCCCCCTCTCTCTCTCCCCTCAGATATAATATGCCTGCTCCCTGTTTGCTGGGTCAGTGAAACAAGCAGACTTTTATAAATGTGTGGGCTCCCAGCTGAAACGGAAAAAGAGGGGCTTTACCAGTCAGGCACCAAGCTGGGGAGGGCTGGGTGTGTACAGAGTGAAGAGAGGGAGGGGGCTCAACCCTATAAATCAATAGCAACAGACCCTTTAACCGTTTGAGCACAAGATATATGGCAAGATGTCCCCCCCTCCCCTGCTATTCAATGGATGACCTTAGGCTAGGAAGGGGGAGGGAGGGGTGGAAAATCAAACAGCCCTCAGGGGACCTCCTTAGCCGACCCTTTCATCCATTAGGTATTTGTTGGGTGTTGTTTTTTCTTCTTTTTACCCACATCTTCAAAGCCCTCAGGGTTACAGTCTGGTTAAGTATGAGAGAGAGGGTCACAGGGAGGAAACTGAAGTGCAAACCCACTGAGCAACTCCAGTATGAGTTGCTAGAAGCAACAAACCATTAGATTGTAAGCTCTCCGGCTCAGGGATTTTCCTTTCTATTGTCTGACTTGGTTGCGGTTATTGTAGTATTATTCCCTGTACTGTATTGTCTTTGTAAAGCATGGTGGGTGCTAGATAAATAAAGATATATACATACACACATAATGACATGTTATATTAATATTATTATTATTATTACTATTCATTCTTGGATAGCTGGGAACAAGTCATGGTCCTGAGAATACGTTAAGAAAAGAGCACGCGGCCAAGTAGTTAAACATGAAGAAGGCAGCACTCCTTGCGCAGCTATAAACAGTATTTAGGCTACAATAATAGGAAGACGTTTCCAAAAATAAATCTGCCTTTACTTTGGAGAGAAAGTGGAGTTGTAGGTTTGGAAATAAAAAGTAGTGTTACCCTCATTTTTGTTCGTCAGTAGGTAGCAGTACTCCAGGTTTTGTTCAGCAATAAGTAGCGGTACCCCATACTCCACTGGTACCATCACATTAATACCACCCCCTGGGTCAACAGTCACTTACCGCTGAAAGTAAGTGAAGTCTGCAGAGGTGAGTGCTACAGATCGATGTGGGAACAGTGTGAGTGAGCCAGTGCCCCACGGAGCTTACAATCTTAGTAATGAGCTGGGAGATGTATGTATGTATATAATAGCTAAGTTATGGTGGGTCTGTGGGTGGGTTTACTGGCTATGCATCTTAACCCAGGCTGTGCTGAAAAGCTGTGCAATGCAGCAAGCATAAGCTTATAGGGGTCCATGACAAAATGGTTTTGAAGCAATAGGAGGCACTGTGCGCTCATTTGCATGTCATTTCCCAGAATCCCTTGCTGCAGTGGAAGCACTGTATGCTGGGTGATTATGATGAAAGGTAGGGTTGCAGACCTGTCTAAGACATGTGAATGAGCACACAGTAATATTTCCATTTGTATGTATATATATTTTTATTTATATAGCGTCACTCATGTACATAGCGCTGTACAGCAGTAATTCACGTTATAATTTAACACTTGATGAGAATAAGCGCTATAGAAATAAAAGTTAAATTAGGAAAAGGAGTTCTAATCCCGCAGAGTTTACAATCTAAGTGTATATATATATATGTTAAATATATATATATATATTTAAAAGTATACATCACCCAAACCCAAGGAACTTGGATAGAGAAACAGCACATCCATGTGCGCGCAAAATGCTATATTTGCATACACCGTACGCTAGGATTGCATGGGTAATATAACCAGTGGGGTTTTTGTAAGGAGAAAAACTTGCACTAGGACAAATAGACACATTTATTTATATGTACATTACAATAAATAATTCAGATTCAAATCTGCCATAAAAGACATTTATCCCCTTCCAGGTAATATTCTACCCCCATGCCTGATCATTTCATACTCACATTATAAAGTTTCATGTTCACCGCCACAAATATAAACCTGGGAATAACAGTGTAAGGCCGTGATTATTCTCCGAGCTATGGCGCTCGCGCGACAACAACAAAT
Organism: Ascaphus truei; assembly: GCA_036426205.1. Classification (NCBI taxonomy): domain Eukaryota; kingdom Metazoa; phylum Chordata; class Amphibia; order Anura; family Ascaphidae; genus Ascaphus; species Ascaphus truei. The sequence goes on along the minus strand of WSYH01000734.1, from coordinate 37,403 downwards.
TGCTGAATGCCTATGAGGCCGTCCCTTGTGTGCACGTGCAAGGTGGAGCGCGATGGCGTTTTAAAAAGACATACATTTTTGTCTTTTCAAGCGACGGCCGCATCACGTGAGCGGGTCAGCCAATCACGGCGAACCAGCCTCGTGACACGTCTGCCACGCCTCCCCATTGCCTCCCCAATCGTTCCAAAAGAATTCACACATCGTTCGAGCGAGAGGCGCCCGCGATGCGATGAGCCAGCGCAGACTATAATCTCAGCCTGAGTGCTAAAAGAGATGCTTTATTTTATCTGCCGATCTAGCACTTTTCAGTCGATATTCCCCTTTAAAGTCTATGGTCAGATCGGCTGCTTAGGCACATATAGAATTAGCCCGTCCTGCTATAGATTGAAGGATTCCTTTAATAGGTTTTCGAACTGAATGGTCTGATGTTTCACAGCAACCCTGTCTCCCCCCATTATCTCTTAGCATACAATGCTTTCACTGCAGCCAGGGATTCTGGGTAATGACATGCAAATGAGCACACAGTGTCACTCTTTGCTTCTTGTCCAGTTTAGCACGGGACCCCTAGGCTATAAACTTATGCCTGCTGTATTACACAGCTTCTCAGCACAGCCAGGGTTAAAGCAGTGCAGAGCCAGGAAAGCTACTGGCAAGCGCAGCACACAGGCAGATATATACAGCATGCACTTTGCAGAGCAAGTTGCCTTTGAAGTTGTTGAATCTGGCTCACGTCCAGTGACCTTGGGGCAAATCACTTTATCTCTGTGCCTCAAGTTCCAAAAAAACAGATGTAAGCTCTTCAGGACAGGGACTCCTTGTAACATTCTATGTACACCACTGCGTACACCGACAGCGATATATTATATATATATATATATGATATAGATAGTATATATATAATGGATATATATATATATATATATATATATACGAGTGTATCGAAAAACCTATACATTTGCTCGCCCCGGGCGAGGGATTAACCCACCGGGCGAAGTAAATATGGCCAAGCAGCACACGTTTGGGTACTAGGTGGCGAGTAGATTTTTTTGTGTGGCGAGTGAGTAGATTTTTTGGTGATTTGTCAACCACTGTATATATATATATAATACTTTGATTTTATTAAGATAGTGTTCGTTAACACCAAAGTGCCAGATCTATGAACAGTTCCCATTAGCTGCCAGTTCTAAGAAGGCAGCGTAAACGTTTCTCCTCACAAACATTCATTGGAATCCGGAATTGTTTGAGAGTTGAATGAAGTATGAGATTCCATTTCACATACTGTATTTTATTTTGGACATATTTCTGTATATATTACACTTTGCAGGGCAGGGACTCCCTGTGCCTGCAATATTGTATGTACAGTGCGGGCTAACTGCACGACTGGAATGGAGAACCAAATGAAAGAGAATGAGCGGGAGAAAACAGCGTGCAACGGGAAAAAGCAAGATATGAACGAGAAAAGAAGAGAAGAGAAGAGATGAGAGATATAATATATGTAATATATATATATATTATAATATATACTATATATATATAATAGATAGTAAATCAGCCACACTACTTTTTGTATGCCACATTGAGCCCTGAATGTATAGCGATTCCCATATTTTATATTTGAAAGTGGAACTGGCCTTTTTAATCCTGTTTGACTCTGATTGGATACAGTAGCAGGTCAACAATGTAACAAGAATGCAGGTATTTTCCCAGAGAGAGGCTGGAAACTTGTTAACTCATCATGCGCTGGAGGAACAGGAGCTGCAGAGACAGATCTTCGTGCCAAATAGGAGTGACATTTGAATTCTCCAGATCAGTAATTTTCAACCTTTTTAGGGGTTAAGGAACGCTATACCCCAACCCTCTCTAATAGTGCGTCTGAGATCAGATGCATTGTAAGGAACCCCAACCCTCTCTAACAGCGCTTCTGAGATCAGATGCGTTGTAAGGAACCAACCCCTCTATATAGCGCGGTCTGAGACAGATGCACTGTAAGGAACCCCCAACCCTCATCTACATCGCGGGTCTGAGATCAGATGCACTGTAAGGAACCCCACCCTCTCTAATAGCGCGGCTGAGATCAGATGCATTGTAAATTCTTCTGTATTTGGTACAATTTTGAAGTGGCCTCAGAATTGCAGGGAACCCTTTATGGATGCACGGCCAACCCTCGTTGAAAAACATTGATAAACAATAATAGTAAATGGTGCTGGAAAGGGATGTCTTACTGTGCAGGAGAGGAAGCCACTTCAGGGAATAACTTGTAATATATTAATTGAGACTTCCTACCAGTCAGGTTGACTTCCAATGAGTGAGCGTACCCTCCAGTGAGTTACATTGACTTCCAATGAGTGAGCGTACCCTCCAGTGAGTTACATTGACTTCCAATGAGCACAACTCTATTGCAGTGAGTGAGGCTGAGCGGAGTGAGCAGCAGAGCACAGAACTGAGTTGGAGTTCTCTCTCATGCTCTAGCAGTCTGCACAGAATAGGTGTGCAGGATTTGTCACACACCCATCCTAGATATTCATAAATCCAGCTGCTAATATCCCCTGTTCCAACCTTTCAGCTGAAGCTTGTAAAAAGATAAACAGTGCCTGCTCACTCATCCCTCCACTGCCCGTGAGGCCTCATCACTTGGAAGGCAGAATCCTTAATATTGACAAACAAAAGCTCCTCATCATACTTTTAGATTGCAAGCTCCGCGGGGCAAAGATCTCCCTATTTCCTATTTCAAAAAAAGAAATATTTAAGAATACTTGTTTTGTTATATAAAGGTGTCCTTAGTTCCCTTTTGCCCTAGACTGGCCCTTTTTTAACCTGTTTTCGAGGAGACATGGTAATACATTATATTTAAAGTTTATTTCATATACAGTAGGGCTCCGCTTTACGGCGCTCCGCTCATACAGCGTTTCCCAATGTATACACATATTCATTAGGTTCTGTGTTTGTTCTGTTTTTCCAGCGATTTTCGGCATGACGTGCTCAGCAGCGGAGTATCCGGCTGTCACTAAACAACAGTTTTAGCTCATGCGCAACTCCTTGTCAGATGCCATTTGTCAGCGAAACAGTCGGTTTACAGCTTTGCATCTCTGTTTTCAAAAGGTACAATACAGTACAGTAGGGCCCCGCTTTACAGCGATTTCCGCATTACAGCGATTTCCGCCTTACAGCGGCGGCCTGGAACGGAACCCGCCGTATGAGCGGGGCCCTGCTGTAGCTCTTTCCTCCCAACAGGACACAAAGCGCGTCAGCATTACAGTATAGTGTGCGGAACGCTTACAATCTATGATGTTGGTGCCTGAAGCACAGGGAAATACAGGTCGCAAGGAGCCAACACTGGGAATTTAACCATGTTCCCCTAATTCAAATGTAGTGTTGTTGTAGAGACGGTAAGTTTTATACACTAAGCCACTCCTTCTCTTTATATACATGGTGCACGCATTGAGCACAAATCAGTAGATAGAAACAGCCCTAAGCCGCGGAGCTGACAATCTAAACATTTGAAATGTAGCAGCGCTCAGCTGGTAACATGGGTCTGCGATTTGCTTTGTGTCTGCTTGTTAGCAGCTCGTATTGCGGTTTGGAGGCTGTAGAGAATTGCCCTCATGTAAAAAGGGAGATCACCCCAATGCTTTGGGGAAACCGCATTTGCAGAAGTTTTACGTATGTTTACAATTAGCTGTCACAGATGAAAACAATTTGTTCTGAATGGCAGAGTCATTTCCGATGCTTGTAATTAGAAGGATTATAGCAGTCCCTTCGGCTTGCTTTTGCTAATCCCTTTATGAGGGAATTGAGTATCCACCCCCCCCCCTCCCACCTCGCTTAATTCTGGAGGTACAAAGGGAGTGAGAGAGAGAAGTGACAGATGTAGTGAGAGGGAGAATAAGTGACCAAGACTGAAGGACAGTGACAGAGAGAAAGGGAAAGTCAGGGTGAGAAAGGACAGAGGCAGTCACAGTGAGAAGATGCAAAGGACCCAGAGACAAGGACAGAGAAAAGGTGACCCTACTTAACTCCTTCATTGCCAGCGGCTCCTAAAGCATTGAATGGCGATCAGTAATCAAAAGGGATCATTTTATATACTCCGATGCAGCCGCTCTGTCCTTCAATTGACTTGAGTGGGGTTTTGTGACCCAAAATGAACTGGAAAAAGGAGTATGTCCTCTGGCGTGACCCAAAACATCCTGAACTTGCTGCTTTGGTGTATAAAGAATTAGCCCCCCCCCCCCCATTTTTTCTATGGTACTGTGTCTGAAACCGTAGTCCCGTTAAAACAAATAAAGAGTAAAAAAAAAACAGAAACTTTTTCTGACTCGCTTTTTATTAAATGTGGCGCTACTCCAGTGACCAGCGATAAATTTGGGGTTGGGATGTGTGTGATATTAGGGATAGCTATACAAACACAGACACGCTCTCCCTCTGCTCACTCCTTGCACTTGCATGACGGGGGGGAGTAGCGGGGGACGGTACCCTAAAGTGAATTTCTACAAGCTGGATAGTATTGCTGATCCAGTGTGTACAGCAGACATAGAAATATATGATATCTATACGGGCGTAAAAGTGCTAGGAATATCAGCTGGCAGAAGCCTCTGTTTTGAGCCTAAATCAGTGATGACAGCATGGGTTGGTCAGTGGAAATAAGAGTTGACAAGTTAATGCTGTAATAACATCCCTGATTACGGATTTAGATACACGATACAAGATGATACCCTGGTGGGGGAAATCAAAAACACAGATCGGTCTCAGTTGGCTGATTTCCTGCTGCCTATTACACCACAAGCCTCTTTTTGATGTAAGCTCTTATTTAAAATCAGCAATCCGGCCTATTTAACCAATTTATCTTTTTTTTTTTTTTTTTACAGCATTTGAACCAGGTGGTCCATTGAAGCTGAATTTACTAGTTCCAGAGCTTTTACTTAGTTAATTACCGATGTTACTTCCTGAGCATTTAAATGATCGGCCAATAGAAAGCTGCTGCAGCACCATCCTCCCAAAGACATTCTGGCTTCCTATTGGCTCATTGATCTGCAATATTTGGTGGCCATTTTGATTTCCCTAATGATAATGTGAGAATAAGACGTTTATTTACCTCAAGAAAGCTTTCTAAGACATACAGACACAAAATGTATAGTGATTTCTACCATGGAGAGCACATCATGTAATATATACAATAATATATACAGTAGACTGTGTTCAGACAAATGGGACGCCTTTTATTTGATCAAAATATCATGCAGAAAAATCACTACATTTTCGTGGACATTTGAGCAATTCTAGATCTGGGACAGTAGATTAATCCATTTAAGAAATATTTGATTTAATATTCTTTGGAATTAGTGACGGCGTGATGACCTCATCAAGTGCAGAGTTACAAAATGGTGTTTAGCAAAGTAGATAAGCACTTTATAGTGTCTGAAACAGAGCAAGAATTATGGTCCAAAATGTTTCCTGATAAACGATGGTCGTTAGGAGGAGGGAATAAAACAAATTCGTTAAACAACGTATCAATCAGGAGTGGCAGCAGCTGGATCACCGCGTTATCCATTATGCAATTAGACAGTGGCGTTCCCGTCTTTGGGCGCGCGTTTCAGCAGGGGGAGGAGATATTGAACACACTTTGCACACAAATGTTGCAGTAATCTTAGTGTTTCAGATTAGATAACAATTTGACACATTTACGAGCTACGAAGGAAAAACTCCCATTTCTCATTTAATTAACATGAGCCTACCGCAGTGTATCTGGTACTTTTTCACATAATACTGTGACATCAATTCACTTATCAGTTGATTGTCTATAGCAGCGGTACGCAAGCTGGAGGGGGGGTGTGGAAGTTCCCTTGTTGGAACGAAACGCGCGTCGGGATGACGTCATAGCGACGCCGGCTGTACTGCTGCAGTGTCAAACTCATAGGAGTTTGCTTACGTCCTGTAGATTAGCTTAAACCCTGATGTGGGCCACAGATGTGGATCCCACTAGCTAGAAACTAGGCATATCAGACCTTCTGCTGGCACTGGCTAGCCCTAAGTATATATACACAGCAGGGTTGTGATAACACCTTTCCCCCCCCCTGGAAGGAGCTGAAAAAAGTGTGAGTTCTGGCTATTAGTCTGGAGTCCCCTCATGAGGTTAACCACGGGGTATACTTACCTGCACCCACCTCCCAGCAGCGCTCCCATTGATCTGTCATCAGGGGGGTCCTTCCCTATCTGGGTTTGCATTTGGCTTCCTGTGTATGCAGCAGTGCTATGTACCTTACTGCAGCCTTGTAACACAGTGCTGCACTATCAATGCTCCCAGTGCCTGTGTATCACAATACCTATGTAGAGTGCACACTAGTTATTTCCCTGACAGGGTTATATACATTGTGCATCCACCATATCATTCTCACACTAGTATTGTGAGAATCCACAGTTTCTCTAATCTACTGTGCATCACACGAACTATGACACTACCTGGTCATCCAGAGTGAATGCACATCAGAACTGCGCAGTACACTTTTTAGGTTTTAAATACATTTGTTATGTTTGCATTTTTCAATTATCAATAAATAAAACTTTATTATTTTCATTAGTAGGGTTGAGTGCATCACATAGGGTTCTTTCCTCTCTCCTCCTATAGATAACAATGTGAAACCCATTAAGATGCTTAAGAGCAGGAAAACTCCCATTTCTCATTTAATTAACATGAGCCTACCGCAGTGTATTGGTACTTTTTCACATAATACTGTGACATCAATTCACTTATCAGTTGATTGTCTATAGCAGCGGTACGCAAGCTGGGGGGGGGGGGGGTGGGATTTCCTAAGGGGGGTGCACGGTTGCAGCGCCCCCACACTTTTCCCCCAGGCATGTAAATTAAATGCCGGGGGAGGCGCGAGGCCTCTGCAACGTCACTTACCTGCTCTCAGCCGGCTCTTCCCTGACGCGTCGCCATGATAATGCGACGTCAAATGAACATCATGTGACACGCGGAGCCCGAGAGCAGGTAAGGCGTGGGGGGGGGGGGGGGGGGGGGGGGGGGGGGGGGTGAGGGCGTAAGCAAGGGGGAGCGAACTTAAAAGTTAGCGCACCCCTGGTCTATACTGTGCTTCTTATATAGTATTAATCTACATGACAGATCTACAATCTACATATAAGATATGATGAAAAACAAAAGGGGTCCCTTTTCTCCCTGAACACATAATAAACAATCTAATTTGGTCCCAGAGCAGTAGAGATAAGGAGGATGCACAGGAGACTGACCTAAAACCAAGACCCTCCCATGCAAAAGACTAGCACCTCACTCACTCACTACGCTGCTGCTCAGCTGCAATGACAACAGGTCAACAGCGGCACCTCATGTCCAAATAGATCCATTACATTTCTTTACCCCGCACAGCTCAAGTCTTCTGTGTTCGCTGAAAATGCAGCAACATATACTGCAGTGCAGTACAACATGAGACACAGGGAACCAAGGCCCAGGCCCACAAAAGAGTGCTAAGCATTAGCACGTTAAGGTGTGCTAAAGCTTAGCACCCTTTTCTGTATCTGGGTGTCAGTCTCTGCAGTTCAGGCGCTGGCCTATGAAGTGGGAGAAGCCAGTTCGAGATCCAGTGCCTGCACCGTGGACATATCCCTATGCTTCATATACGGAGCGCCAGATTGCGAGTTCTTCTGGCAAGATATTTTAAAGGGGAAGTGGGAATACTTTTGGGAGGGAGATGATCAAATCAAAAGGTGTGAGGGTTTAATCAGTAATAGGGTTTGCTGGCAGAACCTTAGCGCCAACCTATGTTCTCGCTGCTCGCCGTGAACCTCTCTCAAGCACGAGTGCTCCGCAGTGAGGAATTCTCAAAGTGTTCGGCCCGAACATGTAGCGTGTTAAGGAAAAATAAAGAAAAGCAAAATATTTCTGAACACGTGACATCTGAAAATATTTTCCACTGACTGTATCTGAAACAAGTCGTGGAAATCAAATATATCCAGGAAAACAAGACTGATCCTGCAGGTACCACATAAAGAGGTTTTAACATCTAATTAAAAGGAGAGGATTAGAGAGAACGGTGGAACACATATAATCTAGGAAGGTAAAAGGCAGCTGGTCTACGGAATGCATCTACTACGCAGGCGGAAAGTATCTATACACCTAATAATCATCCTAAATGCAGAGCGCACATCTTTTTAACCCCTTCCTAGCTAAGAGTACGGCAACATGTCCCTTTTTAGCTGTAAAAGAGATGAAACGGTGAGCCGTATCCCAAAAATAACCAATATCAAAACCATAACTGTATTGTATCCCCTTAGCCCCCCTCCCCCAAAAAAGAAGTACTTTTTTGTTTTTGTGGAGAAAATGAAACTATGACAGTGATTCCCAACAGGGAGTTCACTTCCCCTCCCAAAAAAATATGGCGGAACCCAGACAGTATAGTGGTTACCTGAGCCCGCGTGGGGACTGTGCACTTAGTAAAGCCCCAAACTGCACCTTAGCGTGGGGGGTATAGCTGTGGATTACAGGAGGAAGTCCAAAGTTCCTCCCCACAATGCTTTGCATCCACAGCAGCAAGGCATCCTGGGGTGTGACTTTGGAATCTCCTGCAGTAATCCCTCCCCACCCCATGCGGTCTGCAGCTCTCTGGACACACGGAGAGGTACTTTGGGGCCTTATTAATATTTATTTATAAAATATTTTACCAGGAAGTAATACATTGAGAGTTACCTCTCGTTTTCAAGTATGTCCTGGGCACAGAGTAAAACAAATAATACATGGTTACAAGTACAGTTACATAAATGAACAGGGTATACATTATATACAAGACATTGCGTGCACAGTTAAAGAAAATATATATTATGAGCGTATGTAACAGTTACAGACCAGATTAAAATGTGAGACAGCCTTAGATTTGAAAGAACTTAAACTGGTGGTGGATATGAGAGTCTCTGGTAGGTTGTTCCAGTTTTGGGGTGCACGGAAGGAGGAGGAACGTCCGGATACTTTGTTGAGCCTTGGGACCATGAATAGTCTTTTGGAGTCTGATCTCAGGTGATAGGTGCTGCATGTGGTAGGGGTGAGGAGCTTGTTCAGGTAGCTGGGTAGCTTGCCCAGAAAGTATTTGAGGGTGAGACAGGAAAGGTGAACTTTGCACCTGGACTCTAGTGATGACCAATCTAGTTCTTTGAGCATATCGCAGTGATGTGTGTTGTAGTTGCATTGGAGAACAAAACAACAAATTGAATTGTAGAGGGTGTCATGTTTGCTAAGGTGGGTTTGAGTGTGGGGGTGTGTTCCCCCCACAAACTCAGGACATTATATTGTCTGGGATTGTTCACACAGTTTTGTTAGCAATAGTCTGATGTGTCAGCAATAAACACAGAACAAATATATATATATTATTTTTTTTTTAGCAAGGGTGGGACAAAGTGTAACAAAGGTTTCAAGCCACTGAACTATGGGAATGCATTGAAACGTGTTACCGGGGGGAAAACACGTGGCAGCATCGAAGGAACATATTTTGTAACATTTGAAATCGCCTTTGCTACTAGAAGGGACGGTGACTCTTTGCAGTAGAATGTCTGGTGCTCTCTGGCAGCAAAGAATTTAAAGCAGCAATCCAAGGTGGCGATTTATTTTTATCATAGGATTGAAGCAGGGATCTCTGGAGCTGAACCCCATTAATTTTAGCTCCGGGGACCCCTGCTTCCGGAGAAGTAGGGGGTGCCGGTAGCCACTCGGCTACCAGGGTTCATGTAATGGCGGCGTTTCAAAGTTCCCATGCCCTGTGGGCTTAGTAAGACGTGACGTCATCAGGTGCGGTTTCCTATTGGCCCGCGTGACGCCAGAGCTATAAAAACTTTGCCAAGATACCAGCACCCCCTTTGGAAATCCCGAACTCGGGAATCAGGGGGTCCCCGGGGCTGAAATGAAGGGGTTTTAGCTCCGGAGACCCCCTTCTTCATTCCTGTTAAAAAATAAGCCGGCTCGGATTGCTCCTTTACAACTTGTTAACCAAATGAAATATGTTCATCGGAAGTTAGCTGGCGAAGCCCAGTGATGAAATGTAGCACCGATATCAATGTTGCAGTGACTGGGGACGTCGTCACGCAGGCGCCGATTTCTCAGTGGCCCCTGGGAATAATCCATGTTATAGATCTTCCACGTACATGCCAGTCAGTATGACTTGAAGCAGCGATGCCAATATAATGTTAATTAGTGAGGTCGGTGCATGAACACGCCCGCAGGTCTGAGCACAGCGATGAAGACTGCTTTCTGCTTACCGCTGGCTTCCGGAGGTAGCGGGAGACGAGAAAGGGGCAGCTAATTCAATCGGCTCGCATTAGCCTGACAGGTTTGAGCGACCCATGGGACAGACATCGTATGACTAGCTAAAGATTAGAGGTGAATAATCACAGCTCACGGAGGGCAAAGCGTAATATATAACTGTAACTACAGCTCTCCGTGCACGAATGTATAAGGTCCCACAGATCATCAAACTGAGCTAATGGCAGTTCTATATTTAAAAGGTGCGAGCCAGGTTAGCAGAAGAAAACACAACCGTTTGCAAATCATTTTACTGTCTAATGGACGTGCTTAAACAAACGTAACCACTTTTAAAGCAAAGATCTAGCTGCTTTTTTCGTTTGCTTCAAACTGCATTCCTTTGAATGGGGGAGTGTTTGTCAATCAAGCGTTTTCTTTACCCTTGGACGATAAAGAGGAGGGAGTGGGGAGAAGAGGGAGTGAGTGGGGAGAAGAGGGAGGGAGTCTTTGCCTGTGCAAACTCTTGTTTAGACATCAGAGAAAAGGGAGCATCCAGAGGAAATCAAACTCATCCCAAGTGTCAGCGCCATGTTTACAAACTGGCTTCAGAACTACATTATAAATACTCTGTCAGATTTTGGTACTGTATCAGTATTAAAATAATTCTTCAAAGGTTATCCTGAAAATGTCTAAACCAGTGGGTTTTTTTTTATTATCCTTTTTTGGTTAAAGAACCCTATAATTACATTGAAATTCTGCAGAACCCCAACCCTCACACACAGCATGTCTGAGATAAGATGCATTGTAAGGAACCCCAACTCTCTATAATAGCACGTCTGAGATCAGTTGCATTGTAAGGAACCCCAACTCTCTAATAGCGTCTGAGACTAAGTTCTTCTGTATTTGGTACCATTTTCAAATGACCCGACAATGGCAGTGAACCCTTTAGGGGACACCCGGGGAACCCAAGTGCTCCTTGAAACCCCTGTTGAAAAAACACCGGACTAAACATTGAATCATGAAGCTGAATTGTACTTTCCTTTACTCGGTCTGATCTTGTTCTCTTTCCTATCTGGGCCTCTGATGAGCATGAATGACCATCAGACATTAATGGAAATTAAACATGGCCATCCATTCAAAGAGGATTTAAAATTACTTCTACTTGTCTGAATTTTCTTAAGATCAAAATGTCAATCCTTAACACATTACAGCCATTAGTTCCCTTAGATCACAAGTTAAAATCTGCAATACAGGCATACCCCAGTTTAAGGACACTCGCGAGTAAAGACATATTTTCAATAGCACCATACCCATGTGTCCGTACGCTTGCTTCGCGAGTATGCACACTTATTCTGCACTACAAACCGCCGTAGTAGTGACGCGCTGATTCCCCTCGCCTAATAGGTAAACGGCAGCTTGCGCATGCGCCTGTCAGCACGTCCTGAACAGCAATACCAGCTCCCTACCTGTACCGAAGCATCGATAAGTGGGGAAAAAGGGAGTGCTTCACTTTAAGTACATTTTCACTTTACATACATGCTCTGGACCCATTGCGTGCGTTAATGCGGGGTATGCCTGTAAAGACTTTATAGCAGTACCCCTACTCCTTCCTCCCCCCAGAAGCTTATACTGTACGAAGTTAAAGAACCATTTCTTTGAAAAAATAAAATTATATATCTATATAGAGGTATCTGTACCGTGTTAGCCGAGCTTAATAATCACAAAGAAATAGGCGATACCGTTCTGTGGCTAACGAATAAACTAAAACATATATAATCACTGCGCCAGATAAGTGCTAAATCAGTGTGTGCTCTAACTAAATATATAAGAGGAGTGTAACTAGTATAGTGTATTAAATACCAATTGCAAACAATACAGGACAAACACACAAACCAACAACATAAATGACAAGGAAAAAAGGGGAAAGGGAGTGGGAATGAGAAACACAAGTGAAAAACAAAAAGGAAGGGAAAGCCAAGAATTGAATGAAATAAAACCTTAAATAAAAATTAAACTCTGGAACACCCGGATGGCTATCCTCAGGAGACACTACCTTCCTTGACACCTCTATAAAACAAAAAGGGACAGTGCGGGCTCCATAGTGTAAATAGTACAGGTTGAATTCCACACAAGCTAAAATCAGTTCACTCACAAGATTGAGATAGGACATGTGCATTGGTCAAATGTATCAGTATCCCATGGATCATCTGTCGGTGTGGAGCTGTAGTGAAGTCGCCGCTTTACTTGCGACGAAACGCGCAAGGGAAGCGTTATTGGCAGTACTAGGGCCCTGTCTATTGAGAGGACTGTACTGGAAGGGAGCTGTTGTGCTGCGGAACCAAGCAAAAGTGTGCCGTGTAGCCACTGAGTGGACGCACGACACGGAGGAGCCCAACTGCAGGAACGGACATGACTGATTTGTATGCAGCTACTACACTACAGCTCCACACCGACAGATGATCCATGGGAAATTGATACATTTGACCGATGCGCATGTCCTATCTCAATGTTGCGAGTGAACTGATTTTAGCTTGTGTGGAATTAAACCTGTACTATTTACACTATGGAGCAATGCTGTCCCCTTTTGGTATATATATATATATATATATATATATATATATATATATATATATATTTATATTGTTTGCCACAGAACGGTATCGTCTATTCATTTTTGATTATATATAATATATATTATATAATGGAAATATTACTGTGTGCTCATTTGCATGTCTTAGACAGGTCTGCAACCCCACCTTTCACCATTATCACCCAGCACTTCCACTGCAGCAAGGGATTCTGGGAAATGACATGCAAATGAGCACAGTGTCACTTTTTGCTTCAAAACATATAACATGGTCCCCTATAAGCTTGCTGCATTTCACAGCTTAGCCAGTAAACCCACCCACAGACGGCTGTTTCGACCTTAATGGGTCTCCTCAGTGTGGGGTTGGTCATTTTGCAAAGCCAGTAAAACCAAGAGATATATATACATATATATACACCACACTTAAGGTTATGGATATATATAGCCAAACGAAGAAGAGGTGCACTGAAGTAAGTAGGGAACAACACGCAGCTCTAACAAAAAACAACTAATTTTTGTTAGATCTGCGTGTGGTTCCCTACTTACTTCAGTGCACCGCTTCTTCGTTTGGCTGTTCCGGTTACCATTGCTGGTTGCACGTGGATCCCAGGACACACATCACTGCAGGCATTTACTCAACGGTGGTTCACCCTCATCTCTTTGGTTACACCGGATCAAGCAGCGTGACAGCAGGTATCTTCATTGGCAGAGTGAATGGTGGGTGACTTAGCGTCAGCCTGGCTGTTCTTTGGATGGTCGGCGACTCTTAGTGTCACCTCACCTTACCCCTCCCCCAGCCTGCTCCACTGGGTCCGCTTAATACGCTTGATTAGAGTGTTATTAATATGCTGCAGACGTGTGTCATTATGACCTAAGAATAAGACATTCTACGCTTGTTGGCCCTTGAGCACTGGCAGCAGAATTCTTCTGTGTTTCCTCTATGGATATATATATACCACACTTATTAAGGTTATGGTGGGTAACAAAAGTGACAAAAACCCTCCACAGTAAAGCATATAGCAAATGGAAATATTACTGTATGTTCATTTGCATGTCTTAGACAGGTCTGCGACTTATGCTTTACTGTGGAGGGTTTTTGTCACTTTTTTTTACCCACCATAACCTTAATAAGTGTGGTGAATACCTACTCTTAGTCTCAAACCAGCATAACCAGCACAACCAACCTCACACTGATGATACCCATCAAGGTTGAAACATGTCTGTGAGTGGGTCTACTGGCTTTGCATTTCACCCCAGCCTATGCTTAAAAGCTGTGTTTAAAGCAGCATGCATTGGCTTAAGGGTTGCTCGTGTAATATGAGCTTGAGACAAAAGGTGGCACTGTGTGCATGTCATTTCCCAGAATCCCTTGCTGCAGTGGAAGTGCTGGTCGATAATGGTGAAAGACAGGGTTGCAGACCTGTCTAAGACATGCAAATGAACATACAGTAATATTTACAGTTGATATATATATATATATATATGAACAAAAAACAAACAAAAGCGCAAGCTCCATAGCACGTAACTGAGTAAAAAATAAGGTACATTTATTTAAAAAAATCAGCAACCCATAAGAATGTGCACTGACAGGATTTCAAACAGAACCATTCGTGGGAGAGAAATCTCTATTGTGGTCATCTGCGGTGGTAGGGTGAGTCCCAGGTTTGCAGAGTGGATGTAAACAGCCCAGGTTCACCATGAATTGGCATTGGATGCCTTTATATCTTGCTGCCAATTCATTTAAAATAAATGTACCTTATTTTTTACTCAGTTACGTGCTATGGAGCTTGCGCTTTTGTTTGTTTTTTGTTCATAGATTCCAAAAGTGGTTGGCTATACCACTCCCCTTAAAGCTGCAAAGACGCTCCCTGGATCTTCTATTGGGACTATATTTCTCTCTGGATTTTTTGTTTGAGTGGAACATTCAATTTGGATTTTCCTTTTTTTTCCCCCACTATCACGTTATGGTTTGTAGATATTATTAGGTTAAATTTGTGGTAATTTTAATTTATTTTAATATTTTAAATATGTTATTATAATTCATCATTTATTAGGGTTATTTCACATCCTCTTTAGCGCTACTTAATTTTTGTGTTGATAATATATATATATATATATATATATATATATAGCAAGGGTCTCCAGAGCCGAACAGTGTTAATTTCGTCTCTGGAGACCCCATGTTCCCGAGATACAGTACTTGCATCTGAAAGTGCTTCCGGTATCTCTATTCTGTTTCAAGGTCCCGCACCACGACCGTCAATAGGAACCCGCAAGGAATGACATCCCGGCTTCCTATTGGCCCACGGGACCTTTAAATAGACATTTCTTACGCCTAGCCACAGCTGCTAATGGCAGCACCTACGGTGGTAAGTATCTCGGGAAGCAGGGGGTCCTTGGAGGTGAAATTAACACGGTTCAGCTCCGGAGACCCCTTGCTTCAATCCTAGTAAAGAAATAATATTAACCCAAGAGCTACCGCCACTTTAACTCATATAATCTTAGTATCTAGCATCATAATCAAGTGCTTAAAAAAAGTGCTCCTGTTAAAAATGTGTGTGTCTGTCTGTGCGTGTGCCTGTCTGTGTGTGTCTGTGCGTGTGCCTGTCTGTGCGTGTGCCTGTCTGTGTGTGTGTGTGTGTGTCTGTGTGTGTCTGTCTGTGTCTAAGTGTGTTTCTATATACATATACATAAATAATAATTTAAAAATATATGATTTTCTTAATCTCTAGCTACAGCAATTACCATGGTAACCTTTCAACTGCACTGGTTTGAGGGGAGAGCTCCATTTTAACCTTCCGGACACTTAATATTGCAAACTCTTATATCTCCTGCATGGAGGATCAGATTTAAAAAAATAAAAGCAGTGTTTGAAAGGGAAGCGATCTCTTAAAGGGAAAACAAATGAGAATGTAATAAAAATAAAATGAAAACAAAATAGTAAATCAGTGCTGACTGCGGCTTTAAAGTAATACCTATTCATGTAACGCAACAAGTACTCAGAAAACGCCACACTATCATACTTGGGATGAAAGTTACTTGGTGTGTAGGTCTCAGTTCCCTAGTCTTTCCAAAGCACATATAAAAGGTAATACAGCATGTTAACAGCACGCTGATCCACAATAAGATCACTGTCCGAGTCTCCGGAATTGTTCCAAATAACATATTTAATATAAATACAACATTTTACAAAAAGGTGCCGGGAAATGTACAAAACCAATACACAGTGAGATTTTATTCACGTGAAATGCTCGAGACCTCGGGATATGGTGCCATTGATTGAGTTTGTGTATGATAAGACTCCTTGATACAGCCCCAGCTGGTGTGAAACGCGTTGGACGTTTCATGTGCCTCCTTTTTATCCATGAATAAAAAGATGATTTGTAATTACACTGACCCTGGCTCTGTTGGCTGTGCGCTGCCTCGACTCTTTTTGTATTTAAGGTGCAGTTGACGCTATATATATACACACATGATATGGATGCTAGCGAGCCGTTTATGGGAAAGGCGCCAATTTACACTGGCAGGATTGGCACGGTTAAGGGAGGGCCCCATCAAAATACCACTGCTTCACGGCCTCCGGTCCACAGGTCTCCTCCACCAACTTTTGGTTCTGTAAAGAGATCTCTTTGCTGACGTTGAAGGACAGGTCCAAAATGTGCCTGAAACTCCTGTGAAATAATAAATAAAAAAATTCGCGGATCAATAATTTCTATTTTACATACCCTATTTTATTGGTTTTATTTCCATGCATAAAGGGGATGGGTAGAAAAATAATAAATATGGTGGAAGTATGGGAAACAGACGTAAAGATTGGCAAGAAGACATTTTCTGAAAACAAATGATACACTATTTAGCACGTTAGAGTGCAAGAGAGATACATGGAAAAATGACTCTTGTGTTACGCTCAAGGATGTCTTCTCTCTAGCCCCTTTGTATCTAAAGCCCTCTCCCGCCTTAAACCTGTCACTGACTGTCCCGCACCTCTGGAATGCCGTTCCCCTCAATATCCGACTAGCACCCTCTCTACCCACCTTAAAACACACCTGCTTAATGAAGCATATGAGTAGCACCGCGGCTAATACTATACACGATACATAAACCTTGGCCCCCTGCACACGCACTTACCTGGAAGCCCTCCTACTGTCTCTGTACGTTCTTCCTACCTACTAAATAGATTGTAAGGTCTTCGGAGCAGGGACTCTTCTTCCGAAATGTTACTTTTATGTCTGAAGCACTTATTCCCATGATCTGTTATTTGTATTATTTGTTATTTATATGATTGTCACGTGTATTACTGCTGTGAAGCGCTATGTACATTAATGGCGCTATATAAAGACATACAAACAACAACAACAAAAACAACAAAAAGGCAGCGTAAATTGGTATTGTGGAGCATAAAACAGATTATTAGCATAGAAGCCAAGTCCTATAGAACAGTAATAGGATTAGTTGAAAGCTAATATGGATCGAGATTAATAAACTACTAGATCCTGGACAAATTGGCCTGGGAATATACATCACTAACACATTCTATATCTGTGCTTGGCACCTTTATTTAAACTTCAATCTTATTTTTTCCGCTTTTAATCTTTATGGGGTGCAGAGTTTACTTATTGGCAGCCTAGTGACATACATTACTTTAAAATAACCAGTTTTGGACAGCGTATTAGCCCCATGTAAGAGTTTTCTCCTTGTCTACCCCGTACAGTATTAGGTCTGTAGATCAGAGAAAGATCCCATCCCAGAGGTGGCTGCACCAATGTAGAGGATCCCATCCCAGAGGTGGCTGTGTAAAATGTCAGCATGCTACCTTAGAGTGTGATACATTAAATCCCGTTAAGTGTATTTATACATAGCTCTGGGATTAACCGTTGCAGTGCAATAACAGATATTACATATCACCAATGCGAACCCAGCACATCTGACTTGCAGATTGTGCTATAATGCAATGACTATGCCATTCTGCTACAAGGCAGCCTGCAAGTCAGATGAGGCACTGTGTAAATTCTCATGGATTCTGTGCACTGCTCTGTTCCAAGATTAACAGCCCAGTGGGCATTTACCCTTCACAACGACCTGTTACTGGCTTCCAAGTTTCTGCTGGACGGTTACGGAATTTAATTACATCAATCATGTCAGGAATTCCACCGCAGTCCAATTTATCCGCTGCGCTGTGTGTGTTTGTTTTCTCTGAGAGCAATAACACTGTTGCTTCACTGACTAAGCGAGCATGCCAGCCAAATTAGAACGCCAGTGGACGTCCGGTAAAGGAGTAGGTCCCCTATTAACCCTTCCGCTGCCAGGAGGCCAGCGACGACGTGGAGTGGAAAGGTTCATGTGGTCTTTTCCTTCCTTGATAAATGTGTGTGTATACTTCTTTATATAGTGCCAGCAACATATGCAGCACTTTACACAACCATTAGAATAACACCGCTATAAGGGGGATGCTCCAGTTATTTCCTATTTTTAAGAAATATGGCAGTAAAGGTGTTAAAGCAGCAAAACCATGCGAAATCATGTTTTTTTTTTTTAAATAAATCCGTTCTGTAGTATTAGATAATAGTGACTGTTTTTTAGTTTTTATTTATTCATCTGTTAATGCCATTTTCAATGAGTTGTATTATATATATTATATTTGATTTCTATAGCAGGTTTTAGCACAACTCCCCAGCAGTGCAAGATCTTTGTAACACTTTCCTGTTTGGGATAATTTGTTGCCAATGTTCCCAGCAGTTGAAGCAGCAAACTGTAACAATAGATAATGTTACCTTAGTAATATCAGGATAAATTGTAGCGGCTGAGTTACACTGAATGAAGGATTGATTGAAACTGAAAGGCGGCCATTATGTTAGGCACACCATCAGGATTTTTACAGATTAATAATAGGAGTACCAAACGATTGCCAGCTAAGGTAAGACTGTAGAATTGTACATCGTCACATGTTTTATATATTAAAATAAGATGAAAAAAAGGGGCGAGTGTAGTATATTGCTGCTTTAAGGAGACAGTTCAACTTAAAAAAAAAAAAATGTCATTTACACACCTCGGTGTAATTGGCAACTTAGAAAAATGTCTATGTCCCCTTAAAAGTAACAGTTTCACTTCTTTATATCTAATCAATATATTTAGCTCCTTCTTGGGAACACTGCATTCAAGTAGATCAGCTACTTCTGTTTATCTGTTTGACCAACGCTACATCTTGAGGATTGGCACGCAGTCTGATCACCGAAAAGGCATTAAAGATTGTAACTTGTTTACTATAAATTAGTTTAAAACAAATATTTGACTCCAATGAAAAAAAATGAATTGGGCAACCAGCTGCATTTAACCTGTTAGATTAGACAGGGCCACTGTCCTTATTGGGCCCCTTTAAAACCCACAAGCTCTGCACGGGGGTGGCTAACTCAAGTCCTCAAGGGCCTCCAACTGGTCAGGTTTTCAGGATATTCCAGCTTCAGGTCAAAGACTGAGCCTCCTGTGCTGAAGCAAGGATATCCTGAAAACCTGACCTATTGGGGGCCCTTGAGGACTGGGGTTGGTCCCCTGCTTTAGTAGCTGCACGAGCACGCCACGTCCCTGCCCTTACATACCGCGCTAGTTCTGCATCCGTCCTGAGCACGACCTCTTCCAGTTCCTTGATCGTGCCGAATGCTTGTGCGTTTTCGCCGGGCGTGGTTGCCTCCAGCAGGGACATGGTGGTGGCTAAGTGTTTCTCTAGTTCCTCTGTTAACAGACATTTACACGAGAGAAAAATGAGAACGCGACAGAGGAAATGGAACAGAGCAAAGCCGAGGGTGGGGGGGGGGGGTGAGAGAGAGAAACGTTCATAAAAACGGGCATTACCAATTCTTTTTGATGAGATCCAGACAAAATAAATAACGGGGGATAAAAAAAAACAACTTTTCTTTTCCACTGTTAACCCCTCTACTGCCAGAAGAGAAGGGGTTAACAAGAATACAGGAGAGCATTTATCCACAAGTTCTCAACTCCAGGCCTCAAGGGCCACCAACAGGCCAGGTTTTCAGGATATCCCTGTTTCAGCACAGGTGGCTCAATCAGAGGCTCAGTCGCGCCTCTGGTTCAGCCACCTCTGCTGAAGCTGGAATTATCCTTAGCACCTGACCTGGTGGGGGGGGGGGGGGGGGAGGGCTTGAGGCATTAACAGAAAGTGTAATGGTTTTAAGGTCTTATTTACAAACGTACAAGTCCACTTTTAAAAAAAGAAAATCCCCCTGCTCTATTTTTTTTTTTATATATATTGAAAATTGGAACCAGGGGTGGAATAAAAAAAATGAGAAAACTCCAAAAAATTGCAGGGGAGGGAGGTATTGCGGTTTTAAAGTGAACATATTTATTTTATCAAGTTTTTCCCCCTATTTCACAGCATAAACGATGGATACAAAAAACAGTCCGAAGAGCTTTCCCCCAATGTTTAATACACGTAGATCTTTATTTTATATCAGACAGTACCACTACATTTAATTAAGCTGGAGAGCACAACCAGGCCAAATAAACGTTACCATGCACGGCCTGCATGGTACTATTTCAGAGATAGCAGCCAACAGTTTCTTATCAATAGCTTTGTTTAGCTGCATCAATGATTGAGTTCTAACTTCAGAACTTTATCAATATAAAGGTCCATAAAGGTCTGAGCTTAGGACTGAGCCATTGATGCTATTAAAGAAAAATATTTACAGGGAAGGGGTTACAACGAGCAGTATCGGCCTTTTAAACTCCACCACAACCTGCTTTACTTTCTAAGAACGAGGTATTGGGATTAGGTGCAAAAAGCCAGCACTTAAACACCTATCTCTGTATAATGAGGTCGAGCACCTCCATAGCACCCTAACCTCTCAGTGCCAGCCCCCTTCCAGCACTAAAAGGGTTAAAGTAGCTGCAAATTACCATGCTGAAAGAAATGCTGATCCCATGCTCTTCTTCATAGGGGGGATATAGGGCACGACAGTAGCATCATTATTAAATGGCAACTATTATGGGGTTTTTCTGTGTCTCTGTTCTCACACGTAATATATATTTTTAATGGCGGTACAAATGCACCAATAGTACTAAACCAGTAAAGTATGTATTTGTTAAAAGCAGTAAATGTATGTATCTGCAGTGCGCATGGAGTTTCCCCGCACAAGATCCAGACTCCATGGAGCTCATGCTTTTGTTGCCCGAGGCTTACAAAGATAAAGCAACTTGAGATCCCTGCAAAATGCTGCATGTCCCTCTGGCTCAAGACTGCTAATCTTTACACGATCTAATGCAGGGGTGGCCAACTGTAGTCCTCAAGTGCTACCAACAGGTCAGCTTTTCAGGATATCCCTGCTTCAGCACAGGTGGCTCAATCAGTCCCAGCATCAGCATAGGTGGCTCAATCATGGCGCCACCTGTGCTGAAGTAGTGATATCCTGAAAACCTAACCTGTTGGGAGGGGGGGGGGGGGGGGGGGGGGGGGGGGGGGGGGGGGGGGGGGGGGGGGGGGGGCGCGCTGGTGGACTGGAGTAGGCTAGCCCTGATCTACTGGGTTCTCTCCCATCCTAAAAAACATTCAACGTGGGCAGATTGCTTCAACCTCAGGCTTCAGCAAATCCGGGTGCCGGGCAGCGTGCAGAGCAGAGTTGCACAATGTTGGGTATGAAAGGAGTGTCTCAGCTCCTTACACAATGTGTGGGAGACAGCGCCGAGTTATGCCCAGAATGTAAAAACTTCTAACAGCTCTGCTCAGGCAGAAAGGAGACAAATTAATCTGCACAGACGAGCTTTTTGTTTCCCGTCCAAAGAAGCTATTTTAAAAAGCAAGAGAGACGGCTTGTCGTGAACGGGACTAATTGCAGGGAAACGCAGCGTCCTCGCTCCATTCTTCTTCCAGGAGAGAGACACAACTTTGGTGAGCTGCAGACTTAACCCTTACACTGCTAATGTGGCCAGCAATGCACCGTGCTACAGTATGTTGCCGGCAGTGAAAGGGTTACAACAGGCACTAGGGTATAATGACTAGATTAATTATTGGCCAACTACATACATACGTGTGTGTGTATGTATATATAATATATAAGTGTGTGTGTGTATTTATAATATGTGTGTGTGTATATATAATATATATATTATATACACACACACTTACAGTATATAAGTGTGTGTGTGTATGTATATATAATATATAAGTGTGTGTGTATATAATATATATGTGTGTGTGTGTGTGTGTATTTATAATATATGTGTGTGTGTATATAATATATGTGTGTGTATATAATATATGTGTGTGTGTGAGACATATACAGACACACAAAATGTTCATACATATGTATCATCTGCGTATGTATATACACGCACAGGTAAATATATCTGCATGAATAATGTATTATTTAAACACACACACATACCCCCCTCCACCTCTCTCCTCCGTCCCCCCCTCCCCCAGGTTCCGAAGAGCGGGGAAAGATGACCCAGCAAAACAGGTAAAGAAAATTGAATAAAGTATTTAGTGCATAAGTACAACAATCCAACAGTTCGGGCCCATCTCAAGGCCCTTTGATTAGGAAGATGCACGAATAAACCAAGTGGACATGGATATGTGTCGTGTGTACCCAGGTATTGCTGCCGGTTGCCTACGATATGGATGTTCTTTATGGGCAGCTGATGCCTGGTGCAATCCAGGGCCGCGGCAAAGGTTTTGTAATCGTCCTTGAATTGTTCCTTGGCTGCAATGGAGGGCGTCAGTGCTTCAGTCTGAAAAATGCAGAGATTAAAGAGTGCAGTCCCTTTAAAGCAGCCACCCAGGCCAATTTGTAATTTTTTTTAACATAGGTTTGAGGCAGGGGGTCTTAGGAGCTGAACCCCATTAATTTCAGCTCCAGGGACTCCCTGCTTCCGGAGATACTTACCTCCGTAGGGAATGCGGGTAGCCGCTCCGTTCAGCTAGCAGGGATCATGGAGTGGCAGGGTTTCAACGCTCCCAAAGCCCCGCGGGCCAAAAGGGAACCATGACATCATCAGGTGCGGCTTCCTATTGCCCCGAGTGACGCGGGAGCTTTAAACATTGCAGAGATACCAGCACCCCCTTTGAAGGTTAGTATCTGTGGAAGCAAGGGGTCTCCAGAGATGATAAAATGAATGGGGATCAGCTCCGGAGACCCCCTGCTTCAATACTATGTAAACAAAATCAACACCATGGATTGCGCCTTTCAAAACTGAACTACATTAGTAGTGCACCCACATCCATCCGTGCTGTGCCATTTATTAAGATGCAGTGAAGAGACACAATATCATTAACCACATCCTTTAATAACTTGTGTGTTTTCAGGGTTTCTTTAGTGCTAGGCTGGTTTGTAGACCCGTCCGCTCGATGTGCTGCACCCACTGGTGGAGAGACCCTGCAGTTTATGCGTGCAAGTCTCTGTGGATCCTGTCTGCAGGTGACACTGACCTGTTTCTCCAGCACGTCATTCAGCTGCTGCTCTCTCCTAAGCAGTAACAGCTCCCGCTTCAGCTTGTACACCTTCTCCTGCAGGTTGTCCTTCTCCGCGCTCACCAGCAACAGGTTCCTTTCGGCCTTCTCTTCTAGACCATTGAGATTCTTCTGCATCTGAACCAACAAAAAGGGGGTTGTCGCAAAGTAAGAACGGGGTCGCAGGTACCCCAATCTGCTAAGCAAAGTGAGGCCCAGATGTGGAGAGAGCGCCGGTGAGCGAGAAAGAGTGCAAAAAAAGAAAGGACCGGTGTGGGTGTAGAAGTGAAAGCACACACCCTAGCACCATCACACGTTGACCACAGCCTCAAACACTGGACGCAAGGAAGGAAAATACCACAACCTGCAAAGAACATATAAGCCCTTCAGAGTGTACATTTATTTAATAGCCACGTATATACTTTTCTCTGTAACTGAACCCAGGACATACTTGCAAAAAAGAGAGATTCATTGAACTGCCTGACCTCAGGTAAAGCATTGGTAAATGAACACATGGGGGGGCAGAGGTGGGTGGGCGTATACTGTCTAATGGCAGAATGGTCCTCAGATTGTGCAGATCACTCACCTTCATGGTTAGATATGTAAACAGCAAAGTCTGGGATTCAATCATGTCCACCATCTCTTCAGCCGCAATGTTTATCTGTCAACGATAAATATTCAAGAAATACAGTCTTTAGTGCTACATAGAATGGATATCCCCCCACAAAGCATTTATAAGCACCATTGGGAACAACTCCGAAGAGAGAATAATCACATTTTACTGGTTACCGTGGAAGCAACAAATGGAGAGAAGTCTATAGTGCGCAAGTTTCACAGCACAACGAAGTATAGGAGCATAGTGAGTAAGGGAGCAGCACAGCGAAGTATGGAGCATAGTGAGTAAGGGAGCAGCACAGTGAAGTATAGGGGCATAGTGAGTAAGGGAGCAGCACAGCGAAGTATGGAGCATAGTGAGTAAGGGAGCAGCACAACGAAGTATAGGGGCATAGTGAGTAAGGGAGCAGCACAGCGAAGTATAGGAACATAGTGAGTAAGGGAGCAGCAAAGCGAAGTATTTGCATAGTGAGTAAGGGAGAAGCTCAGCGAAGTATAGGAGCATAGTAAGGAAGCAGCAAAGGGAAGTATAGGAGCAAAGTGAGTAACGAAGCAGCAAAGGGAAGTATAGGAGCATAGTGAGTAAAGAGTAAGGGAGCAGCAAAAAGATAGTCTACAATAAATACATAGAAGCACTGAGCGCCCCCCTGCTGAGCTCTCCCCTTCCCGAGCTTCCTTCTCCTCCTGCTGAGCTCCCCCCTCCCCTGAAGGTGTTTATTATCTGTGACCCAGTGGTTCCCGATCTTTATAAACGGTATCCCCTAACGAACTCTGCACCAAAAGTATTTCTTTGGGTCATCTTGTTTTCGATGCACAATTAAAGTTGTCCATATTTGAAAGCTGGCATCACAAAGAAATCCATGTAAAAGAATAAGGATTGCACTGTGGGATATATTAACTGGGTTACTGACGCAGGAAGACTTCAGGTCTTTCCATCTGTTCCTCTGTCTGTACGCTCTCCCTTTTCTTTGTCACTTTGGGGATCTCTCTGTGCTTGTGTCCCCATGCTGTCACTTGGGGCCCCCTCCTTATAAATCTCCTGAGCCCACCACAGCTGGTAACGTCTTACCGAGCCCGAAAAGAGAACTTACGGGAGTGGATTCCTTCTTTGGTTTCCGCTGCTCAGCGCTCATCTGGGACTTTGGGGTGTGCTTCTGCGTGGGTTTATCTGAAATAATAATGTGTAAACAAAAGGGGCGCCATGACCTGCATGTCAGCATAACCTCCACTCAACATTTAATGCAGACTTCATTCAGTATTAATCCTTCAGTGTCGTACACAAGGCACGCAGAAAGTCATTCAGCTCATGGTCATTGATATGCATTTATGTTTTCCCATGTCATCTACAGAGACATTTGCAGGGTTGGGATTTTCCATGCGGCAAATACCCGTCAGCGAACATGTGACGGGAGCGGATTATTCTTCAGATAGTGCCCGTTTCCGTCAGTTTTGGAAGCTTGTACAATATGCTGTCCTTCTGACTTTTAAACCCTTCGCTGCCCGGTAAAATGAAGAAACCTAAGAAGATTTCACAAACTTCTTTGAATGCGCAGGCTCATTGTTAAACATAGGACTTTCTTCCAAGCTAGATACAGCTCAACTCCGTTATAGCACAGTCCTCGGGGGCCACCCGATCCAGCCGCGCTATAACTGGAGTCGCGCTAATTAAAAAAAAAAAAATGGCCGCCGCGCCCAATCGGGAGGAGGGGGTAGGAGGAGGAGTGAGGCACCGGCAGCCCTACATGGCCCCTAACAGCCACTGTAGTTTCCCAGCATTTCCCGCACTCCCCTCAGCAGCCAACCATTGATCCATGCAGCCTTGCACCGTCCCCCCCCCCCCCCCCAGCAGCCCCACAATGCACCCAAAGGTGGGCTGTGACACCAAAGGTAGGGGGGGGGGGCTGTGTGTGGTGTGTGTATTGTGAGTGTATGCAGTGTGCAGTGAGTGTGTGCAGTGTGTATGCAGTGTGCAGTGAGTGTGTGCAGTGTGCAGTGAGTGTGTGCAGTGTGCAGTGAGTGTGTGCAGTGAGTGTGTGCAGTGTGCAGTGTGTGTGTGCAGTGTCCAGTGAGTGTGTGCAGTGTCCAGTGAGTGTGTGCGTGTGTGCAGTGTGCAGTGTGTGTGTGCAGTGTGCATGCAGTGTGCAGTGTGCATGCAGTGTGCAGTGTGCGTGCAGTGTGCATGCAGTGTGCAGTGTGCATGCAGTGTGCAGTGTGCGTGCGCAGTGAGTGTGTGCAGTGTGCATGCAGTGTGCAGTGTGCGTGCAGTGTGCAGTGTGCGTGCAGTGTGCGTGCAGTGTGCGTGCAGTGTGCAGTGAGTGTATGCAGTGAGTGTGTGCAGCGGGCAGTGAGTGTGTGCAGCGGGCAGTGAGTGTGTGCAGCGTGCAGTGAGTGTATGCAGCATGCAGTGAGTGCATGCAGCGTGAAGTGAGTGTATGCAGCGTGCAGTGAGTGTATGCAGGGTGCTGTGAGTGTATGCAGTGTGCTGTGAGTGTATGCAGTGTGCTGGGAGTGTGTGCAGTGTGCTGGGAGTGTGTGCAGTGTGCAAAAATAAATAAATATATATATTGTTTTTAAATTCGGGGTCCATGCTCAAATTGCGTTATAGCGGATCGCGCTATAACGGGGTTAAGCTGTATTTATCAAATGTTTTACCAGGATGTGAAACATTGAGAGTTACTTCTCGTTTTCAAGTATGTCCTGGGCACAGAGTAATGATGACAGATACATGGTTACATTAGGTGAACAGGGTTATACATTAACCTCAGTGTATTGGTTCCTGGTAGACCATATTGTTAGAATAATCCGCTGGCAGACGGAGCAGCGCAGCAGAGCAATGTGTGGCAGTGTGAGGATTACAGAACAGGACTGCACTTACTGTTGATAACAGACAGGTCCAAGTCTGGCCGGGCGATCCTGTGGCCTTCTAACAACGTGGACTGCAGGTCATCTTTGCTAAAAAGTGATGCATCCAAAGCAATGGGAGCCACGCCTAAACCACACAGTTGCAGAGAGTACAAGCAGTATTATTACGTGGCAAGTGGAGACCTTCTCTTATCGCGCAGGCAGCGAATACCCTTTACTGAACTAATATGGCTAAAGGAGAAGTGTACGAGAGTGGCGCTCAACGCCAGTCCTTGAGCCCCCATGTCAGGTTATCAGGATATCCCTACTTCAGCATAGGTGGCTCAATCAGACCGAGTCTCTAATTGAGCCACCTGTGCTGAAGCAGGGACTTATTGAGCAACCTGCGATGAAGCAGGGACTGTGAGCCACCTGTGCTGAAGCAGGGATACCCCTTTTAAGGGGTAGGAGGGGGGGGCTTGAAGACTGGAGGATAAGAATGCTGTCTTTAAAGTGGTTGAACCCCGTTCGACTGTGTCAGCTCGCCTTTGTGCCTGTGCATTATGCCTGAAGTCTGATTATGCCAGCATAAAGGCAGAGCACCACGAACATCGTCAGTGCAAAATAGGAAAAACAATTAGATTATTAATATCAAAGCTCTTTATGGGTGTCGTAAGGGCCGCACCCCAAAATGTTGGGACCCGGAAAGATTTGGACCAAATGTCACATTACGGAGAGCTCCCCCATAATAGGTCACTAAAAAGGATCACATTCTGCACCCGGTTATTTGCAGTTAATACACTTTCATTCCTGGATAGTCACAGGTTTGGGTGTGTGCAAAGCGTAGAAACGACATTGGCGGGATCTCCCCCAATTTATTTGCAACCAACCTGTCTAACTATTGTGAATCATCGGTGCGCTGGAACTTCTTGCCTTGCACCTTTTAGCTTTTATGAGATTTCACGAGACGGGCTTGTGCTTCGCTGCTCACCTTGAGGCGCCTTAAACCTCTGTGGCAAGATGGATCTGCGGGTAGGCGTCCCACTCCCTGTTTTCTCAGGGGGTTTGTTCCCTGGGCAGATGGTTGTATTGGCCACATTTTTCTGTGAGAAGACAGAACAGGTAGAAGAAAAGAAAAACTATTACTGAAAAAGGAAGTTTTTGTGTTGCATTGATAGGTATTATTTTGCCTTTAAACTGCACCGTGTACATTCCATGTGCTGACTTCATGTCTGTTATACCATTCCTCGCGTTCACATTGCATCACTGTATCACTGTATAGGTATATACATACATTCATAAGTAAAAATCACTATAGGTGTGTGTGTGTGTGTGTATATATATTTTATTAAGGTTATGGTGGGTAAAAAAAGTGACAAAAACCCTCCACAGTAAAGCATATAGCAAATGGAAATATTACTGTATGTTCATTTGCATGTCTTAGACAGGTCTGCAACCCTGTCCTTCACCATTATCGCCCAGCACACAGCACTTCCACTACAGCAAGGGATTCTGGGAGCATACAACCAACCCAGACTGATACCCATCAAGGTTGAAACATGTCTGAGAGTGGGTTTACTGGCTTTGCATCTCACCCCAGCCTAGGCTTAAAAGCTGTGTTTAAAGCAGCATGCATTGGCTTAAGGGTTGCTCGTGTAATATGAGCTTGAGACAAAAGGTGGCACTGTGTGCACATTTGCATATCATTTCCCAGAATCCCTTGCTGCAGTGGAAGTGCTGTGTGCTGGGTGATAATGGTGAAAGACAGGGTTGCAGACCTGTCTAAGACATGCAAATGAACATACAGTAATATTTCCATTTGCGAGAGATATATATATATATATATATACACATATACACACACATATATACACACACGTTTCTGAGGGGTTCCGTACATCAAATAGAAAAGGTAACTCATCAAAAAAGATGGATGTAATTGGTTAGAGAAGCCAAGATCTATATACATAAAAAGCAACTTATTTTATGATGAACATACAACCGCACACATAAGAGGTTTATATATTTACGGCCATAGAGCCATATTACGAAGCAGTCTTCTGCCGTTTGAACACCCTACCACAAATTCAGGTCAATGGGTTTGTCAGGGGTCGTCTTCTAGTAAAAATGTCCCCTCGCTTTTGGAATGATTAAGTATTCTCCTTAATATCCAGAGCGCTCTCTGAATATTCAAACCCTTGCTTTGAACATGTCCGTTTTGTTTCTGGTTTTGTCTGGCTGGTGAACGAGAACAGAGAGTCTCTAACCTGGTACAGATCCCAGACAAATGATCACAATGATTCCAGTTTGTAGGACAGAGAGAGAGGTCAGCGGCGTTTTCACAATATAGCAAATAAAGATTTTCGTACAAAAAATCGATTACCTGGAGCGGCTGCTCATTTCATTTTTCGGATGATGGTTAACAAAATAGGATGTTCCACTAAAATAAATGTTTTGGTAAACCAGGCTGTGTTTTGTAGTTAAAATAAAAAAAATAAAAATAGATGTCATCTTCAGCAATGCCACAAGTCACTGTCTTTTAGCCGCTTCTTACGGTGCTCCTACAATTGAAGCACCAGCACCCTCCGGTGGAATTATAAGAGAATTCTTGTTTTGAAGGCGCCTGGTTGACAAAACTTTCATCTTATATACTATATTAGTGAAAGCACTGTATGTTTGCCTGCCTGCATGCATGCATGCATGCCTGCTGGATGTCCGGTGTCCCTAGGGGAAATCTGATTGGTCCCTTGGCCCGCCCCCGCACACCTCTCATTGGCCTGAGGCGGAGTGACGGGCCAAAGGACACACAGGGACACACACACACAGGGACACACACACACAGGGACACACACACACAGGGACACACACACACAGGGACACACACACACACACAATGACAGACACACACACAGTGACACACACACACACACACACACACACTATATTCGGGCCAATACGGTATATCTATGTTCTGTTCTGGGTTACACAAATGATGGAGTGTCGGTTTCCAGTTTGCAAACTTGTTTAAAGCTGCAGTTCAAAAAAAAAATTTTTTTCATGCATCAATACAATCTGCACACTGACAAGTGATTAGCTAATTTGCAGATCGATCCATTCGCCTGTAATCGTCGATCACTTTGCTCAGGGTTATTTAATTCAGTTATTGCTGCAGATCAGTACCCACGATGCAAAGTTCTGTGGGAAAGATCATGTGACCAGGCAGTTACTAGATACAATTGGTGCACTGCTAGAGAGAGGGCGGGGCTCAAGAGCCAGAGCCTGTCTCAGAAGGGGAAAGGGTGTGACTTTGTAAATGGTTTCTATAGAAACAAAAATGCTTAATACATTAGAATACATTAAAAATTGCTACAAGTGTTTTCCCATAGTACAGAACTGATTTATTTAAAAAAAAAAAACACATAGGATATTGCTTGAACTGCTGCTTTAAAGCAAGTCATGAGTCACTTAGGGAAAGAATATTTACCTGACTTTTGTCATACTGCATGTAACGAGATTTCACAACCTTTCCACCTGTGAATACAGAGAGGAGTGTTCAGGAACCAACAGTTACTCATTTTACGGAAGTGATCAGGGGCTAATATAACAGTGTTTCCAACGCACTGCCGCACCTACCGGGATGCTTTCACTACTTAAAGGGAGGAAAGGGATCGGAGGACAATGACAGCTTGTTTACAAAGAGACAAGTATACTGTTTATTAGTTATATTATGCAAAGTAGTTACAAAGCCATCTTTAGTCAAACAGGCGAATAGAAGTAGCTTATATGCTTAAAAGGTGCACTCCATGTTAAATGCTCCCGCTCTTTTTAACGTGGCTGGGAAGCAAGGGGACTTTGGTGTGGAAACACATTCATTTTAGCTCCGGGGACACACTGGTTCTGAGACACATACTGGGAATAGTAGCGCCGTTACGTCCTGGTTATTTAATCCCCTGCATCAGAGGTGGCCAACTCCACTCATCAAGGGCCGCCTACAGGTCAGGTTTGCAGGATATCCCTGCTTCAGCATAGGTGGTTCAGTCTTTGACTCAGCCACTGATTGAGCCACCTGTGCTCTAGCAGGGATATCGTGCAAACCTGACCTGTTGGCCACCCCTGCATCTTGCTGGTCAATAGGAAGAGGTAACTGCTTCCTATCGGACTGCACAACGAGGGAGCTCTGTACCAGTGCCACCTTCCCAGGTTTGTATCTCAGGAACCAGGGTGTTCCCTCAGAGCGGGAAACAGAACGTTTCAGCTCCAGAGATCCCACCCCTCCCAGCTTCCAAACCATTGCACATTCATTTCTCACGAGTCACAAACAAGTACGACAGTTCATTCAGGGAAATGCAATCCAAGGAGCAGATTACACTGAAGTGCTTCAGAAGAAACTATTGTTTTTGAACTTCCCCTTTTAAAGAAATTTGGCAGTAAACTATTAGTTACATTTCATTTGTGAGTTATACATGTTGCAATTGATATTATGCAAAAAAAAAAAAAAAAAGTTGGGTGTGCTGATCACGCGCATTTTAAGTGAAACGCCTGTCTTTTGTCCCTGTTGTGTCACAGAAATAGTATTTGTAATGGTGATGTTTTTAAATAATCAAAACACAATTTCAATGCCAAAACGCAAAGAAGTTTGACTTAGAACGCGTGTTTTAGCCATTTGCACTTCTATATTTATAGTAACTGAATTTCTTGTGTGTGTCAGTCTGCGTGCGTGTGTGTGTGTGTGTCAGTCAGTGCGAGTTATTCTCAGGGTCCTGCCACCCTATCTCCTGACTCTCCTCATCCTCCTCCTCTTCCCTCCCCCGAGCAGCCCACACCTCACTCTCTCCCTCCGGCAGGGGTACGGGGACACGGATGTGGCTCACGGGGGGAGGGGTGCACTTGGTAGCGGGAGGGGGGGAGAAGAGGGTGTACTCGGTGGCTCACTGTGGGGGAGGGGGGAAGAGGGTGTGCTCGGCGGCTCACAGGTGTGTATGGTGGCTCACGGGTGTGTGTGTTCCTCCTGCTGGTGGAAGCTGGCAATATTCAGTGGCAGTGAATGTTGCTGATGGCCTCTTCTGCCAGCAGTGACGTCACTTCCGTCACCACTGACTTCCGTTCCCATCCATTCACTGCCACTGAATTTTGCTCATGTGGTAGGTGCCGCTCAAGAAGTTTCACTTCAAAAATATATAATCTGCTTGTTAATTCCCCATCTATCCCGGCAGAGCATTACAAACCAGACAGAATTGATTGACAGGAATATATGAGTAGATTAATGTAAAAGTCTATCATCATTTGTATGTTATATGTGTAACACCCCTTCCTTACCACTAAAGGAAACTGCAGGCGTTATGCACTACGGTGCTACCTGTTGGCTTACAGGGGCTAAATCTCCACATGAGGGGAGCCTTCAGTGAATGGGTGCAGCGCCTCCACCCGTGAGGATCCCAGCGTTGGCGGAATAGCTCCTCACGGGAACCGGTATAACTCTTCTGTATACCCCAGAAATCACACTCACACAGGTTATGCAATAGGTCTTTACTGTGATCCCACAGTATGGCAGAGAGAACAACATGCAACACAGCAATACAATAACAGTGCAGTAGTAAGGGTGCTTGTCTCCCCCCAATACTTAGAGTACCCTGGGCACCGGTAATCCTGTGTCCATCACAGCCTCCCTTGTCCCAAGTGTATATGTGAGGGCAGTGCTACCCTCGAAGTATTGTTTGTGCACTCTACCTTCCTGGTACGGCCTAACCAGGAGATGCTTCCAAGATGGGGGTGGTCAGGTTCCATGCAGCGGGGTCTCCGACACCAACCACTCTCGCCTCACGACCAGGCCGTGCACGCAGTGCTGTCTCCAGCCGGAGTAGCTCACAGCACAGTCTGGTGTCCTGCTGTGCGGAGATATCTTACTATTGGGTTATCACTATGCTGGGGGCGATCCCTCACACACTCAGCTACCGTGAGGGGGCTACCTGGTGCCTAGGGGGTAAGATCTGGCATAGTCCAGGAAGCTGACTGCTCCCTGGACACTACCTCCTCCTTCCACGGCTCCCCAAGGACTGGCCTCGCTGCCTCCTTCCGGCGACGACAACCGCAACATGGCTGCCGAGCTACACACAGTCCCTGGTACATACACGGCGCCAACAGCAAGATGGCCGCCGCAACATCCCTCGATCCTCGGAACCGGCTCCTGTTACATGTTTTATTCGCAATGCGTTGCAAGCTCCTCTGACATCAATAAGTTTAATCTTTTTGATTCCTTATACCGGTACCAAAAGCGCAGTATTCTAGTTTGCCCAAAGGGTGGCAGTGTTGTTTCAGGGTACGGAACATTGAACTTCCTGCTATTCGCAGATCTGTACGTCCCATTATCGCAACAAAGCACCATGGGTCATTTTCCTCCTCCTATAGGTGACACTTGTAAATAAAATGCTTCCTGTTGAACGGAGGGTAGACCGCTCCCTATATGGCCTGGAGGAAACTACTTATGAGAAATTACAGCCCAGAAGATAAATAAATACAATAATACAGGACGCATGAGCTCATTATACCAAATTAGTCAGCTACTTGCTTCCAGGAGGGAGTAGTGTGTTAAAGGCCCCTTTGTTTCACGTATAGTAGTTTTTCCAACAGGGGTTCCCTGAGCGTCCCTAAAGGGTTCCCTGCAATTTTCAGGTCATTTGAAAATGGTAAATTCTTATGCATTTCTTACAATGTATCTGATCTCAGACGCGCTATTAGGGAGGGTTGTGGTTCCTTAAAATGAATCTGATCCCAGAAGCGCTATTAGAGTGGGTTGGGGTACCGCAGAATTTCACAATATAATTAAAGGGTTCTTTTAACGAAAAAAGTTTGAAAACCACTGACGTATAGAATGGTGAAACCCTTCTGGGGGCACCTAAAATGTTTATTCAATGTCAAAATGTATTATAAAGAGAAATGGCTTTGTATTTAACACACCCAGACAATTTCTGGATAAAATTAATATTAAACCATGAGAGATTTATACATAGATGTCTATCTGTCCATGAAATGTCTGTGAATAAATACACTGTATAACCCTGTTCTTTTTCCCCCATTCCCTTTATTGGAAACAAACAGGGAACATATACAGGTAAATTACGTTCGTATGCACATAACAAATAATTTACAGTCATTGAATCCAAAAAGACATTTTCGTTTTTTTGTTGGGGGGGGGGGGGGGGGGGGACCGGGGGGCGGACGGTGGGAACTGGGGGATGTTCTGTGTGAGCATGGCTAAGTTTTTCCATGGTCATAACCGTGGTAATTCTTTTAGTGACCGTATTTTTTGAGGGAGCTTTTACCTGCTTCCAAGCGGCTGCGATAGAGCACCTTGCAGCAGTTAGAATGGCTGAGATAGGTGTGGTTAGGGGAGCGGGAAGACCATCAACTTGTTTTCCCAACAGAAAGGTCAGAGGGTCCAGGGGAATTTCCAGCCCCGAGGTTTCACAGAGTAGTTTCTGGATCTTAGACCAGAACCCCTGGATCTCTGGGCATGACCACCAAATGTGGGCCATGTCTCCTCTTTGACCACATCCCCTCCAGCACAGATCTGGCGTGCCGGGGAAGATCTGGCTCAGTCTACTCGGGGTTAGGTACCACTGGCATAGAATTTTATAGATATTTTCTTTTTTAATCGTGCAAATTGAGGTCTTGGAGGCTGCCTCCCAGACATCCTTCCAATCGTCCATATAGTTATAGGTTAAGGTCTGCACACCACTTTTGCATATATGCGTGGTTTGGATTCTCCGATGTTGACTCTAATCCCCTATAGATCTCTGAGATCAATCCCTTCTGATACAAACCACTAATACAGAGGGACTCAAATTTGGTCGGTTTTGGAAATTTGGCGTTTTGGGAGAGTGCTATAAGAAAGTGCCTCATTTGAAGGAATTTAAACGGGTTGACGTCTCGTACTTGATATTTAGCTTGGAGCTCTTGGAAGGACAGGATTTCCTCTTTCTTCAGCAAGTCTGCTACCCTCCTAATATTGAGGTATTGGAATTGTTGAAATTGTCTCAGAGCACCCGGGCGGGAAGTCCGGTTTATCAAAGATGGGGGTAAGTTGAGAGGGGGTGGTCGACAGGGCGTACTTCCCATTGTTTCTAAGCCAAATGCCACACGTACACCTCATTGCTCCCAGATCGTATTTCCTATACCCTTTCTCCTTATCATTCTGAACCCATAGGATCGCCGATAGGGGTAAAGGCGCGCATAGTGGGATTCTCTCTCAAGCCAACATGATGGGCCGGGGTGCTATTCCAAGTCACCGCTTGGCGTAGGTGGGTAGTATGGTAGTATTGCCTGGCAGTATTTTAACACGTCAGGGACTCCTGGTCCCCCACTCAGCTTGGGAGATAACAAAACCGACCTCGGAACTCTTGGTTTTCGGTTATTCCATATAAATCGGAATATGTGGGCTTGTATATTTTTAAGTTCAGACATGGGAATGTCTATAGGGAGATAACCCTGTTCTTTTAATGTAACCATGTATTTTTTTTAATAACTCTGTGCCCAGGACATACTTGAAAACGAGAGGTAACTCTCAATGTATTACTTCCTGGTAAAACATTTCTAGAAATAAATAAATAGATGTGTGGCCTGGGTTCCCCGGTTTGAGTTTTACCTCCGCTGCAGCTTGGGAGAAGGGGGGTTGCTGCGGGGGCCGTCGCGCTGGGCGAGAGCATCACCGGAGCTCCGGAGAAGAGAGCGCTCAGGGCGCCACCATGTTAGATATGCGCTCGCAAACGCAGTAGCTGCCGAGTCGCGGCAGCCATTACAAGGGTCGCTCATGCGCAGGGAGTATTGCGGCGGCCATTACAGGTAGCGCATGCGGCGCAAATGATAAGAGGGTTTCGCGGGGACTACAGCCCCCTGAAGGCCACAGGATTGCGGAGTCAGGTGGCTAGACCTGGCCAATAGAGTGCTAGGATTCCCTGCTGAGGCAGTTGATACATTTGGCACTCTGAGGGCTTGCTGGCAGTTGGAACTGGAACACAGCTGGGGGAGGTTGTATAGGTGCAGGGGTCTGTGACCCTCTGCACTAGGCCAGTGATCCCCTAGGCCCCAGTTAGGCCCAACTCACCCTAAGATTGTGGCTTCTGTAGGGAAGGCCCCTTCAGTTAGGGATCCTGTCCTTTTAGTGGTTAGCTAGCTTAGGGCAAGAAAGATAGTCCAGGCACTCGGTCTTTGCAAAACAAGATATATTTAATCCAGCATGAAATCCAACGTTTCCACTGCGTATAAGAAGCTTAGGGCCACAGCTGCTTCATTGAACTATCGCTACTGCAGTCTGGGACCAGACTGCAAGAGAAGGAGCGACCATCATTGCTGGGTCACGCCAGAGGGAGGCATCCCATCCAGCGTAGGATATCTTTGGATCGGCGGATCCCCTACTTCTCTTCTTTAGTGGGCCCGGGTGTGGACACACCCAGCAGGTACCGTTCACCAAATGTGCACCAACATCTGTACAGTAAGGCGCTGATCAAGCCTAGAGGGGTGGGCATCTTTTGGGGACACTTATTGGGTGAAGTGACCAAGGGACACCTCTGGTACTGTGGACACGGTGTGGGGGTACACGGTGGTGGGACTACGCCCTGCGCGGCGATGTATAGCTGTAACCATTAGTATTACTATTGCATGTATGTGGTTTATGGTTATTGCTCACAGTAAAAGTTATCAGTGTTATTCTTATAATCTGTGGACTGTTATTAATAGTTCCTGCTCGAGGTTATCCCATCCAATTGGGATCCCGTGCGGGTGGAGGCGCTGCCACTCAGTATATTTGTTACCCCAGGCTTCCAGTAGCGGAGCCTCAGATCCCTGTGAGCCGACAGGTACCGCCAGCACCAGTAGACCCTTCACACTAGAGGGAAAGAGGGCTACAGATGCTTTAATCTCCTTTAATTCCCAGTTAGATTGCCCCAAAACTATTTTTCTTGCTGAAATTGCATAGAAATATTAAATAAATATTTGCGTTTCCTCTAATAGTAGTCCAATTCCACATGTATGTGAGACCGCCTTCGTTCAGCTTCTTCCACCTTTAGCCTAGTCCTCTTCCTCCCGCAGCTCCCAGACACTACAGGCTGGTGGGTAATTCTTCCCATCGTTCCCCAACATCCCCCATGATCTTCCCATCGTTCCCCATTTTCCCCAGCGTCCCCCATGATCTTCCCATCGTTCCCCATTTTCCCCAGCGTCCCCCATGATCTTCCCATAGTTCCCCAGCGTCCCCCATGATCTTCCCATCGTCCCTTATGATTATCCCAGCGTCCCCCATTTTCCCCAGCATCCCCCATGATCTTCCCACTCGTCCCCCATGATCTTCCCATTTTCCCCAGCGTACCCTATGATCTTCCCATCGTTTCCCATTTTCCCCAGCGTCCCCCATGATATTCCCATCATTACACATTTTCCCCAGCGTCCCCCATAATCATCCCATCGTTCCCGATATTCCCCAGCGTCCCCCATTTTCCCCAGCGTCCCCCATGATCTTCCCATCGTTCCCCATATTCCCCAGCGTCCCCATGATCTTCCCATCGTTCCCCATATTCTCCAGCGTCCCCCATGATCTTCCCAGCGTTCCCAATAATCTTCCCATCGTTCCCAAGCGTCCCCCATGATCTTCTCATCGTTCCCCATATTCCCCAGCGTCC
>WSYH01007141.1:0-34422 GCA_036426205.1 Ascaphus truei | reverse complement strand
GCCGAGCCTGTTTGGTGGCCCTTGAGAACGGAGCTGGCCACCCATGCATTATGGATCACCAAAAACTAAACACTGGGGGTTTTTTTTTTGGTCCATAACCTCAACTCCCGCTCTGTTGGATTCTTGATACTCATGGGACAGAGAGGGGAGGCGCTTGAAACCCAGGCCGGCTCCTGGCATCACTATCTTCTCTTGAATGAACCAGGAAAAAAAAAATAGCCAGGAAACGATGCCAAAAAAAACAAAAAAGGACGACCCAAGGAGAAGCAGAGCGCAAAAAAACAACAGCGAGACCAACAAGCAACGGGCCCCAGTGACTAAGTAGTGCTACTCCGCATAACAAATCTACAACCATCGACTAGATACGAAGGTGTTCAATGGTATAACACCGCCTTGTAAATACGGGCCGTAGCATCGTAATGTGGGGGGCTCACTCCTCGGTAGCGAGGGGCTAGTTGCAGCCCCTCTGTGGCTCAGTCACCTGTGCTGAAGCAGGAATATTCTCAATACCTAGCCTGTTTGTGGCCCTTGAGAACGGGAGCTGGCCACCCATGCAGTATGGATCACCAAACTAAAACACTGGGGGTTTTTTTTTTGGTCCAGAACCTCAAACTCCCGCTCTGTTGGATTCTTGATACTCATGGGACAGAGAGGGGAGGCGCTTGAAACCCAGGCCGGCTCCTGGCATCACTATCTTCTCTTGAATGAACCAGGAAAAAAAAAATAGCCAGGAAACGATGCCAAAAAAAACAAAAAAGGACGACCCAAGGAGAAGCAGAGCGCAAAAAAACAACAGCGAGACCAACAAGCAACGGGCCCCAGTGACTAAGTAGTGCTACTCCGCATAAGAAATATACAGACCATCGACTAGATGGAGACGGAAGGTGTTCAATGGTATAACACCGCCTTGTAAATACGGGCCTTGTCAATCGTAATGTGGGGGCTCACACCTCGGTAGCGAGGGGCTAGTTGCAGCCCCGCATCCCTGCGTCTGGGGGTCTCCCTTAGATCCATGTCAGGTGTTAAATGCAGCTGGCTTTAAAGCCCCATACAGCAAATATAACTGCCTCTTCTTCCTCTCCCAGGGCTGCGGCGGTGAATTTCTGCTCGGCCGACACTGCCGGGTGCGGGTACACCACAGGAATCTGGATCAAGCTCATCACTAATCCAGTTCAAAAGTAAGTGGTTGGTACACACATTGTCCCAGGCGCACGGCGGGTGCAAAAAGTACGCTACCATTTCCTACTTCAAATACGCAGTCCCAGGCAGCCAGGGTAGATTTTAGTCGCCATGTCACCCCCCTCCTCTCTACCATTTCAAATCTTCCGAGACATTTAATAAAAACAGAAGAAAAACAAAAACCCACCCCCCGCCCAAAAATAAAAAAAAATCCCAAATATACAGTTTCTCTACCCACTTTTTGTTAATTGTTTTTTTTTTTTTAGTGGCTCATAGCGGAGGAGAAAACGCCAAAAGGTCCGGAATGAGTCGCAAAAGCCGTTTGTAACAAAATCACGGCGGTGTACATTTTTAGAAATCCCCTGCAAAAAAAAATATCTTTTTTTTTTCTTTTGCATAAATAAATTGCCGGATGCTTCTCACAATGGAGTCAACAGGGGAAGTAAAGGCGATCTCAGCGGCAGGAATGCAGTCCCCAGGGCGGAGCGCTTAACGTTTGAGGGTTGCAAAGGAAGAACCTCTCTTTGCTTCCCTTAGGCCGCGCTTATTGCTGGCGACGCGACTGATCACGTCACCAGCGAAAGTTGTAATTTTACTTTTAGCGACGGCCTTGGGACAAGGCTAGTGACATCACTAAAAGGGCAGGCCGCACAACTTCATTGATTTAGAGACAGGCACTTATAAGTGCCGTCTTAAGCCAAGGGGTTCATCACTTCAGTCCTCAAGATCCTCCCCTGGCTCCTCCCCAACAGGACAGGGTTTCAGGATATCCCTGCTCCAGCACAGGTGGCTCAATCGTCCCTGCTTCAGCACAGTGGCTCAGTCTTCGAAGTATGAGCCCCGAGCTCACCTGTGCTGAACCAGGGATATCCTGAAAACCTGACCTGTTGGGGCAGCTTGAAGACTGGAGTGGGGCACCCCGTCTTGCGCCTTCTCTGACACAATGTGTCACACACACACGCCTCCTCAGCAGTGGAAAGGGTAAACATTACGTGGCTCGACCACCCATGATCCTCTCCCACTAGTCGCCCTGCTTATGACTCTTTCAGTGCTGGAAGGTTACATCCGACGTCACAGGAGCAAAGAGGCAAGCTTTATATTCGCCCCCGCTCCAATTTTGGTCGTTTATACCCCAAGAAGCTGCGGCTCTTTGGTAGTCTTGAAGTCTCTAGAGACACTCAGCGTTGTTATACAGTGTTGCACGTCTGTTTGGCAGGAGATGGGGAAGTGGGGTTTAAAAACTCCCCCACTAACAAAACGCTGCTTTAGTTAAATATAAGAAGAAGAAATGCCTCCATGTGGC
This sequence comes from Ascaphus truei, assembly GCA_036426205.1. Classification (NCBI taxonomy): domain Eukaryota; kingdom Metazoa; phylum Chordata; class Amphibia; order Anura; family Ascaphidae; genus Ascaphus; species Ascaphus truei. The sequence goes on along the minus strand of WSYH01007141.1, from coordinate 31,940 downwards.
TCTGTTTTAGCCGCAGAACGCGCCCCTCTGTGCCCGTGCAAGCCAGGTCCGGTTTCCCGGGGGGTGAGGGAGGCAGATTCCCTTAGTAAGCTACCATCCCCGCTGTCATGGGTACTCGAGAAGAGCACGTCACCTTGGCGTTAATGAAGTATGTGACGATGAGAGAGACGACGAGGACGGTGATCCCCCAACGAGGGTGATTCACCTGCGGGGAAGCAGGAAACAGCATTATACGTCTATAGGGTTAGTGACACTATTGCAGGGGTGCCAACTCCAGTCCTCAAGGGCCACCAACAATTCAGGTTTTATCTATATCCCTGCTTCACAAAGTAGCTCAAGTGTCTCAATCACACTGAGCCACCTGTGCTGAAGCAGGGTATCCTTAAAACATGACCTGTTGGTGGCCCGTGTGGACTGGAGTTGTCCCCCCCCTGCACATTTGCTAGTTGACATAAATGGACGGAGATAGCAGACGAGTCACTGTAGCTATGTTGACCTTGCACTCACCTCCAACGCGTTGGCTGGGCACGCAGGAGATGCGAGCCCGGATCTCCTTCCAGCGGCTTCTCTGTCGGTGGAGTACTCCTGTGAGACCCACACTCATCCAGTTCGAAGCCGGGGATTCGGCCAGGGTGTTGCGGATCGAGCTTCGGACGCAGAAGGGGGGCCCTGGTGGTGGTGTTCTCGTTTACAAGGGCCCTGCACCCACACGTACTGAACAGCTTGCAGGAACAGAACAGAGATAACCGAGCATTAAACAAGATCTAACCAGGGGGGAGCCTAATCTGGGGGGTGGACACCTATACCTGGGGTGGAGCCAACCCTTTCTCGTACGGGAGCTACTCTGATCAATAAAAGTTATCCCGAGCTACTAAACAATACCCCGATATACCCCAGACATACACACACCAGACATACCACTTTGGGGCGTGTAGGGACTCCGGTGCGAAGGATGCGTAAGTGGGACTGGCGGACACAGAGGCCCGTGTGGAGAGGCAAGAGACAGCCCATTCGGCAGACGACCCGCACTCTACCCCAGCCCCCCCACCCCCCTTTCCCCTGTCAGCCGCGGGACCCACAGCACACTGCTCTCACCCCCAATCTATACTATGGACACACCGGAAGTCAGCGAAGCTCTGATATATTTGTTACGCAAAAAGGAGGTCAGATCCAAGCAAAAAAACACGAGACTTTATGCTACAATAAATAATTCAGCTTAATTACCCATTCAAAAACAATACATAACTTTTTATTAAATACAAAGCGATGGAAATAGCCAGTGGCGCGATTTATTAAGGAGAATGGCTACTTATCCTTCTGCGCGTCCGTGACCTTCTCCGGTTTTGACACTCCTCTTGGTGAAGTTGACCACGTTCCCTGGTAAGGTTGGCCAGCACGGAGAGCATTAGCGCGTAGGGGTGTTGGTGGTCGGTTGGTTGGCCATGTGAGGTGGCGGTCACTAGTTTGTGATGTGGGCGTCTTCTAGAGGAGCGACACGCAAGCGGAAAATAGGGAGACCAGAAACAATGTTTTTTGGGGGGTTCCAGGAAAGGGTCTTTTGTTCTCTAAGCCAGGGTGGGCTCAACTCCAGTAATCAAGCAGTCACTTGTGCTGGAGCAGGATTGATTGAGCCACCTGTGCTGAAGCTTTGTGTTGTTATTTATGAGATTGTCACGTGTATTACTGCTGTGAAGCGCTGTGTACATTAGGCTGCGTCCATAGGACTGCAGCCGTGCGGAGGCTGAGGGAAGCGATGTGCTTTCCCTGGCCATGGTACGCTGCCGTCGGGTCATGGTCGGGGGTAGGTGGGGCCTGTGACGTCACGCAGCTGGTTCGCCCTCATTGGCGGAACCGCTCACATGACCGGCCGAAAATCTATCTAGGTATTGAGAATATTCCTGCTTCAGCACAGGTGACTGAGCCACAGATTGAGCCACCTGTGCTAAGCAGCGATATCACCGATTCCTTGACTGTTGGTGGCCCTCGAGAACGGGAGTTGGCCACTCCTGTTCTACTGAGCTCTGAAAGTATAACGCACAGGGTCGGGCCTCATGGGTAGATGGTAACGTGTCCGTTCCCTCTGCCAGTTTTTGTTTTAATTGATCATTTACAGCAGTGGAATGGGGGACGGGATCCTCCAGAAGTCAACCACATCATCATCATCATCATCTCTTTATTCCGGGTCTCCCCAGATACCAGTGTAGTTACTGGGGTATCTCTCACGGTTCCCACGGGCCAATAGAAAGCCGTAACGACATTGTTTCTAGCTTCCTATTGGATGGCCATTTAAATCTCCGGATGCCCCCTCCCCTGCCTCTGTTCCAATGCTGTAAATAAAATTAAAAATAGATCTTTTGGAGTGTGATTTCTGCGTTAAAGTGCGGTGTCGGGGTTCGACAGCCCCGATATCCTGAATTACCTGGAAACACACCGCATCTTCTGCTGGGGACAGGGGATTGATTTAGCTCCGACTAAGGTCTTTTTTTTTTTTTTTTACAGAGCAATTGTAATGTTTGTACATATATAAATATCTTGGGTCCTAATTAAATGTGTCGCCTGCTTTCTTCCATGCCATGAAGAAGACAGTGATGATTTATAATAAGCGGGATACGTCTTTCTGTGCGTTCCCACTCTTCACAGCTGTTCTGATGCTGACCCGGGCCCGGCCTGGTGAGGGTCACCTGCCAGATGGGGAATGGAAGACTGGATTCCAAACCCGGGGAATTCGTTTTAATAGCAAGGTCTGCAAGATACTTTTTAATTTAAACAGGGGCGTACTATAGATCTGACTGTTTAACCCCGGCCGTGCCGGAGGGTGCTGCAGGGCGCTGTTCCCGAGTGTCTAACCCCGGGGGAAAGGGTTAGTCGTGTTGCCTTTTAACAGAGGGTGTCTGGTGTTCTGTATAAACAAATACTGTATACCTCTCACCCAGGGGTGGCCAACTCCAGTCCTCAAGGGCCACCAACAGGTCTGGTTTTCAGTCGAAGACAGCCACCTGTGCTGAAGCTGGGATATCCTGAAAACCTGACCTGTTGGTGGCCCTTCCGGAGTGGAGTTGGCCACCGCTGCTCTAATCCGGTTTCTGCCAGAGGCACGTGTAATGCAGAACAAACGGGTTCAACTTGGTTTCCGAAGCCTGTGTGCCAGTTAGAAGGGTGCTGTCCTCCTGCATGCAATCCCATTATCTAACGGCGCTTGTTACAATTTGATCACTAAATGGCGCCGCTGCTTTAAAAGTGGGATGGAAATCCGGCGTTGGTTTTGTGACGGGACCCATTTACGGAAGCAGAAAATAGAGCCAGGGACGACGGGCAGAGAGCGGAGGGAAAGGAGCCCGGATCTGGGCGCGGGGACCGGTCCGCGGCTGGAAATGATGCAACTTTTGCAAGGTAATTTCTAAGCTGCTGAACATGAAAACAAGATGAGTGGGACCCAGGGGAGACTAGATCATGCAATCTAAGAGCAGGGTGGCATGGTGCCAGCGTGAGCATGTTGGCATTTCAGTGTTGCTTCCCCGTGCACTTTGGGTTACCGTAGCTGCGTCTTACAACTGTTCCTGTTGATGGATATTTGGAGAACGGGGATCGCCACACTGACCAACTGTCCCCAAGAGGTGACAAGGTTTCAACGGCTTTGTACAGACTTCTATCTGCAGAATTATTTTGTTAAAAAGCAGACCGGATTCACGGACTTTCCGTCCATCTCGATGACAACTATCCCAATACGATGCCATGACTTAGTCCAGAACCCCCAAATCTCACTGATTTTAGTCTGAAATTGTAAATACAACGAATGTGTCTAAATATTGGGACGTTCCTAAAATTGCCTGAAAAAATGTTTCATCCGACGTACGCACCCACACTCACTACTACACTTCTGCCTGACCTACGTACGCACCCCCACACTCACTACTACACTTCTGCCTGACCTAGGTACGCACCCCCACACTCACTACTACACTTCTGCCTGACCTACGTACGCACCCCCACACTCACTACTACACTTCTGCCACTAGTACGCACCCACAAATCACTACTACAATTCTTGCCTTCTGACCTACGTACGAACCCAACAATCACTACTACACATTCTGCCTGACCTACTGTACGTCACCCACATACACTATGACTATCCACACTTCTTCCTGTACTGCACCCCACCAACTAACCCCCGACCTAGTACCACCCACACACACTACTACACTTCATGCCTACCTGCCTCGTACCGCACGCCCACACTACTCTGCTGACGCTACCGCACCACACACTACTTACACTTCTGACCTGACCTACGTACGCCCCAACCACTATACACTTGCCTCCTGACCTACGTACCCACCCAACACAGACTACACTTCTGCCGAAACCTACGTAGCACCCACACAAGTACTACACTTGCCTGACCTATAGTAGCCCCCACACTACTACCAATCTGCCGACCTACCCACACCACACTACTAACTCGCTGACCTCCACGTACGCACCACACACTACTACACTTCTGCCTGAACCTAGTACGCACCCACACCCACTACTACACTTCTGCCTGACCATACGTACGCACCCCACACACACTACTACACTTCTGCCGACATACCTACGTACGCAACCCACACAATAATACACTCTGCCGACCTACGTACGCACCCACAACACTAACACTTCTGCTGACCTACGTACGCACCCACACACTACTACACTTCTGCCTGACCTACGTACGCAACACCCACACACTACTACACTTCTGCCCTGACCTACGTACGCACCACCCACACCACATCTACACTTCTGCCTGACTAAGTACGCACCCACACACCAATACTACACTTCGCCTACCTACGTACGCAACCACACACACTAAACTACACTTCTGCCTGACCTACGTAAGCACACAACACACTACTACACTTCTGCCTGACACTACGCGACGCACCACACACACATACTACTACACTTCTGCCTGACCTCGTACACACACACACACACAATACTACACTTCTGGCCGACCTACGTACAGCACCCAAACACACTCACTACATTCTGCCTGACCTACGTACACCAACAACATACTACACTTCTGCCTGACTAGGACGCACACACACACACCTACACTTCTGCCTGCCTGCACACACACAATACACTTACTACACTTAGCCGACCTACTACGGACCCCCAAACTACTACAGTTCTGCGACCTACGTACGCACCCACCCACACTACTACACTTCTGACGAACTAAGTGACCGACCCAACACACACTACTACACTTCTGCCTGACCTGCACACACACACACACACACTACTACACTTCTGCCTGACCTACGTACGCACCCACACACTACACTTCTGCCTGCCTACGTACGCACCACACACACACTACTACCCTTCTGCCTGACCTGCACACACACCACACACACACACACTACTACACTTCTGCCTGACCTACGTACGGACCCACACACTACTACAGTTCTGCCTGACCTACGTACGCACCCACCCACTACTACACTTTCTACATGATACTAGTAGCACCCAAACAACTAATCACACTTCTGCACTGAACCTTACGTACGACACCCACAACTACATCTGCCACTGCACACTACGTACGCACCACAGTACACTACTACACCCCATACTTACCTTCTGCCTGACTAGTACGCACCCCACCACTACTACACACTCTGCCTGACTAGTACGCACCCACCCACTACTACACTTTGCTGACCTACGTACGCACCCCACACCACTACACTTCTGCTGACCTACGTACGCACCCCCACAAATTACCCACTTTGCCTGACCTACGTACCCACCCACACACACACACTATTACACTTCTGCCTGACCTACGTACGCAACCCACACACTACTACACTTCTGCCGGACCTACGTACCCACCCACACACACACTACTACACTTCTGCCTGACCTACGTACGCACACACACACACACACACACACACTACTACACTTCTGCCTGACCTACTAGCCACCACACACACACTACTACACTTCTGCCTGACCTACGTACGCACCCACACACACTACTACACTTCTGCCTGACCTACGTACGCACCCACACACACTACTACACTTCTGCCTGACCTACGTACGCACCCACACACTACTACACTTACTGCTGGACCTACGTACGCACCCACACACACACTACTACACTCTCGGCCGACTACGTAGGCACCAACACCACACATATACACTTCTGCCTGACCTACGTACCCACCCACACACACACTACTACACTTCTGCCTGACCTACGTACGCACCCACACACTACTACACTTTGCCTGGACCTACGTAACCACCCACACACAATACTAACTTCTGCCGACTACGAGCACCCACAAAACACTACAACTTCGCCTGACCTACGTCGCACCACACACACTACTTACACTTCTGCACTGACCTACGTACTGCCCACACACACTTACACTTATGCCTGACCTACGTACGCCCCACACACACATAATACACTTCTGCCTGACCTACGTACAGCACCCACACACACTACTACACTTCTGCCTGACCTACGTACGCACCCACACACTACTACACTTCTGCCTGACCTACGTACGCACCCACACACACTACTACACTTTGCTGACCTAGACGCAACCACTTCTAACTTCTGCCTGAACTAGTAAGCACCACACACACTACACTTCTGCCTGACACTACGTACGCACAACACACACTATACACTTCTGCCTGACTACGTACGACCCAACACACTACACTTATGCCTGACCTAGTACGCACCCACACACTACTACACTTTTGCCTGACCTACGTACGCACCACACACTACTACACTTCTGCCTGAACTAAGTACGACCCACACACACTACTACACTTCTGCCTGACCTGTACGCACACCACCACACTACACTTCTGACCTGACTAAGTCGCACCCACACACACACACTACTACACTTCTGCCTGACCTACGTACGCACCCACACACTACTACACTTCTGCCTGACCTATGTACGCACCCACACACACACACACTATACACTTCTGCCTGACCTACGTACGCACCCAACACACACACTACACTTCTGCCTGACCTACGTACGCACCCACACACACTACTACACTTCGCCTGACCTACGTACAGCACCCACACACTACTACACTTCTGCCTGACACTACTGTACGCACCCACCACCCAACTACTACACTTCTGCCTGACCTACGTACGCCCACACACACTACTACACTTCTGCCTGACCTACGTACGGCACCCACACAACTACACACTTCTGCACCTTACAGTCCGCACCCACACACACTATACACTTCTGCCTGACCTACGTACGCACCCACACACTACTACACTTCTGCCTGACCTACGTACGCACCCACACACTACTACACTTCTGACTGACCTACGTACGCACCCACACACTACTACACTTCTGCCTGACCTAGTACGCACACCACAACACTACACTGCCTACGACCTACGTACGCACCCACACACACACACTATTACACTTCTGCCTGACCTACGTACGCCCACCACACTACTACACTTCTGCCTGACCTATGTACCACCACACAACACACACTACACTTCTGCCTGACCTACGTACGCACCCACACACACTACTACACTTCTGCCTGACCTACGTACGCACCCACACACTAATACACTTCTGCCTGACCTACGTACGCACCCACACACACACTACACTTCTGCCTGACCTACGTACGCACCACACACACACTACACTTTGCCTGCCTGACCTACGTACGCACCCACACACACTACTACACTTCTGCCTGACCTATGTACGCACCCACACACTACTACACTTCTGCCTGACCTACGTACGCACCCACACACAACTTACACCTTCTGGCCTGACACTTGTACGGCACCCACACACTACTACACTTCTGCCTGACCTATGTACGCACCCACACACTACTACACTTCTGCCTGACCTACGTACGCACCCACACACACACTACACTTCTGCCTGACCTACGTACGCACCCACACTCACTACTACACTTCGCTGACCTAGGTACGCACACACACACTAACTATCTGCCTGACCTAGACACACAACCACTACTACACTTCTGCCGACCTGCGTAGCACCCCACACACACTACACCACTTGCCCTGACCTAGGTACGCACCCACACACTACTACACTTCTGCCTGACCTACGTACACACCAACACACTACTACACTTCTGCCTGACCTGCGTACGCACCCACACACACACTACTACACTTCTGCCTGACCTGCGTACGCACCCACACACCACACTACTACACTTCTGCTGACCTACGTACGCACCCACACACTACTACACTTCTGCCTGACCTACGTACGCACCCACCCACCACACTACTACACTCTGCCTGACCTACGTACGCACCCACACACACTCTACACTTCTGCCTGACCTACGTACGCACCCAACACAAACTACTTACACTCTGCCTGACTACGTACGCACCCACACACTACACAATTCTGCCTGACCACGTACGCACCACACCACACTACTTAACTTACTACCTGAGCACTACGTACGCACCACACAACTACTACACTTCTGCCTGACCTACGTACGCACCACACACATACTACAAGTCTGCTGACCTACGTACGCCACACACACTATACACTTCTACCTGACTGCACACACACCCTCTACACTTCTGCCTGACCTACGTACGCACACACACACACACACCACACACACACTAATGCACTTCTGCCTGACCTGCACACACACACCTCTACACTTCTGCCTGACCTACGTACACACCCACCCACACACTAATGCACTTCTGCCTAACTTGCACACAGCTACACACACACATCTCTACACCTCTGCCTGACACTACCACCACACCCCCCCCCTACTTGTACACTACTGCGTGGCCTCACCCCCCCCCCGTACACTACTGCTGCGCGAAACTACCTCGCTGACCTCACCACACCATCTGTATCACAGCACCACTGCGCTACACCCACACATCGCTCATCTGCCAGATGCTACACAACCACACACCAGCTATACAATCTCGCGGCATCCGCACACACCGCACACGCTTCTTGAGTTGAAACAAACACGTTTCAAATGCCCATGCGTACACCCACAACACCGTACAGTTTCTGCCCTGCAGCTGATACAACCACCGCTAAACACGTGTCACGCATTCACTGACAGCTGCATACACCCACACAACAGACCGACACGTCGCCTGCACTCTGCATACACCCAACACCGCTACAAATCCTGCAGTGCATACACCCACACACCGCAGACACGCTTGCCTGCAGTGCATAACACACACACCCAGCGCCGTAAACGTGTCCTGCAGCTGCATACACACACCGCTACACATCTTCTGGCCTGCAGCGCATACACCCAACACCCCGACTACATTTGCTGCAGCTGCATACACCACTACACCGCTACATCTTGCCTGCAGCTGCTGACACCCACACACGCTACCCTCTGCCTGCAGTGCATACCACCCACACAACCGCTACAAATCTGCCCTGCACTGCATACACCACACACACCGCTTACACGTCTTATCATGCCTTGCCGATATACACACAACACGCACCTTATACAGTCTGCTCTGCAGTGCATACAAACCACAACACGCTACACGTCTGCTGCAGAGCATACACCCACACCACCGTCCTACACGTCTGCTCTGCACGTGATCACCCCCACCTACCGCGACAGTGACTGCCCTGCAGCTGCATTACACCCACACACCGCTACACATTGCCTGCAGCTGCTACACCCACACCCGCTACAGTCTGCCTGCAAGCTGCATACACCCACACACCGCTAGAACGTCTGCATGCAGGCATACACACACACACCCGCACACGTTGCTGCAGCTGCATACACCCACACACCGCATACACGTAGCCGGAGATGATACACCCACACACCGCTCACACGATGCTGGCCAGTAGCATACACCCCACACACCGCTAAAAGTCTGCCTGCAGCTGCATACACCCACACACCGCTACACGTCTGCCTGCAGCTGCATACACCCACACACCGCTACACGTCTGCCTGCAGCTGCATACACCCACACACCGCTACATGTCTGCCTGCAGCTGCATACACACACCCACACACCGCTACATGTCTGCCTGGCCTGCAGCCATACACACACACACCTCCACACCATTACACTTCTGCCTGCGGGGACACACACGCACACCCCCTCATACACTGCTGCCTGATGCCTCCAGGACAAATAAAAGGTGTTGCTGCCTCCCGTGACCTCTGAACCTGGCTGTCTGCAGTATAGGGGGGGGGGGGGATGACAGCTGCCCCTGCCCGGGGGGGGGGGGGGGGGTGGCATGCAGGATGAATCAACAAGATGCCAGGGAAACACACGTCCATAAATACTCTGAGCTACGTCCCCTACACCAGATGAAGCGGCTTTTCCAAGAGTTCCCACCCACTGCTGCAAGACCAGATATTGATCGGTGGAATAAGTGGTGTTAAGGGACACGCAGGGAGCAGCGCGGGCGGCGGGCGGGGGGAAGAAATGTCACTGCCTTTGAAGTAGGTGAACCTGGTTTGAGTCCGCGTGTCAGCTCTCCGTGTGACTTGAGCAAGTTGCTTTCTCTCCTCTGGCACCAACTCCCAAATTGTATGGCATTTTTATAGTGTGCCCAGCACTGTACAGAAATATTATACAAGATATGGGGGGAAGGGGGGTGTATCGCAATTAGAGATCAGTGCAAAATACCTTGAAGTAAATAAGGAAAGAAGAGTCCCCGTGCAGAAGAGCTTACAATCTAACTGGTACAGCCATGGGATTCTGAGACTAGACCGTTTGGTGGATACATTTTTATTTAGAATGAACGACCACTGGAGTCGACGGAAACACTGAGGCAATGAGATACTCCTTATTCTTGTATACCGAGGTACAGAAGAAGCTGGCTTCATTGTTCCCCCAAATAACCCAACATCTCCCAGTATAACACCGAACTTCAATAGGATTCCATGGCAGTGTAGATGCAGAATATGCAACCGTATCCCCCCTCCAAAAGGGGTAAATTACGCCTGCCCCATCCGTATGTTTATTATGAGGAGGGGGGGGGGGGGGGGGAGAGCTCGGTGTTCTTCGCCAGGACGCCCCCACGCACGGAGTTGTAGAGCAGAATGTTTGGGAAGAGCGGAGGGCAGGGGAGAGGCGCAGGCTGCTTCTTCAGAGTTGCGACTGCATTATGAAAGACCGTTTATTTTGTAATTATGTAATGATATCGCTGGGGGCAAACAAAAAAAAAAACCCCAGCGTGATATGGAAGGGTACAGCGCGCAGGCGAGATTAATGCGCGCGGTCGCATGCCAGTTCTCAGCGCTGGGCCTAATCCCCCAGCCCTACATCGCTCCCCATAACGTGTGCCATCAAATATTACCAAATGATTGCACTATAAAAAAGGAGATTTGCGAGCGCTTTTCTAGCAGGAACCTCCATGCATTATTTACTGGGGACCAAAGAGGGGGGCTTGGGCTCATGTTTTGGAGGGGGAACTGTTTGAGTATTATTTGTCAGTTGTGTTTCATGAAAAGGTTCAGGTGGCTAAGTGTGTATATGTGTGTGTGAGTGTGTTTGTGTGAGTAGGAGAGAGAAAGAATATGGAGATGGGAAGAGACAGGGAATGTAATTGAAAGAAAGGATGGGGAGAGGAGGGGGGGAGATGAGCCATAAGAGAGAGGCTGTGGGGGGGGGGGGGGGGATGGCGGAACAATAAAGAAGGGGAAAGGGGAGGGGGAAGAATAGAGGAAAGAATTGGAAGAGAGGAACAGATCGATGAGATAGGAGAGGGGAAGAAAATGAAAGCCGGGTAAAGCGCAACAGATGAGGGAGTTGACAGGTAGGAGAGAAATATAGGTGGAGAAAAAAGATGGCTGAGAGGGAAACAAGAGATAGGGAGACAGGAAAGGTGGGATATATATATATATATATTTTGCAAATAAAAATATTATTTGTGAGCACATTCACATGTCTTAGACAGGTCTGCGACCCTGCCTTTCACCATTATCACTTAGAATACAGTGCTTCCACTGCAGCAAGGGATTCTGGGAAATGACATGTAAATGAGCACAGAGTGCCACTTTTTGCCTTAAATCCATTATTACATGGAACCCTTAAGCCAATGCTCACTGTTTTAAACACAGCTTTTGAACAGAGCCTGGGATCGGATGCAAAGCCAGTCAACCCACTCACAGACAGCTGTTTCGACCTTTTGGGTCTCATAAGTGTGAATTTGGTTGTACAGGCTTTGCTATAAATATATATATATATAAATATATATATATACAGTGTTCGACAAACCTATACATTTGCACGTCCCGGGCGAGTGGATTTAACATCGTGGCGAGCTCCTATTGGCCCAAGCAGCACACGTTTGGTACTAGGTGGCGAGTAGATTTTTTTGTTCGGCGAGTAGATTTTTTAGTGATTTGTCGACCACTGTATATATATATATATATATTAGTGGTCCACTTTAGGACATGCATTTAGTGTTAATACACATCAGTGTGATAATAAGTAACATACAGTAATAGCAATAACTGGATTCTGTGGTTACACTCCTTACACGCAATGCTTTCATAACACTGCATCCCAAAAGAAAAAAACAACCTTTGGCCCGTGGGGAATGGAAGAAATTGGAGACAGGTGAGTTAGGAAATCCGGGCAGACAAGAGATCTCGGTATAACCCAGGTGGGAGTGCTACACAGCCAGGGGGCTCAACTCCCATCCTCAAGCCCCCCGCCCCTGCCCCCCCAACAGGTCAGGTTTTCAGGATATCCCAGCTTCAGCATAGGTGGCTCAATCAGAGGCTCAGCACAGGTGGCTGTCTTCGACTGGCCAACTCCAGTCCTCAAGGGCCACAAACAGATAAGATTTTCAGGATATCTCTGCTTCAGCACAGGTTGCTCAATCAGTGGCTCAGTCTGCCCTGCAAACCCATCATGCACCTTTGCAATCGTACAGTGTTCCAGAGGCTGACTCTGAGATTCGTTTTCTTTTGACCATCTCTGTGTCAGGGTATCACACCGCGTATTTAGACCCCAAATGAAGCCCGTCTTCCACTCGAGGCAGGTTTACCGATCGCAATACGAGGAAAGGGGGGTTTACACGGTGCACTTATTACAGGATTTTGCTTAGGGGGGGTTCCTCCTTTTTTTATTTATAGCCTTTATCTATAGCAAAAAAAATCTCCATCAGGGTTGTGTAAATAATGACGGATCTGCCTTCTCTCTTCCCTTGCAAAATCTCCCCTCCCCCCCCCCCCCCTCCGCAACTCCCCGGTTAACCTTTAAAGAGACAAAATGAAACGCATATATTTAGAAATATGAAAGCCATCGTCGTGCATTAAAAATAAACATGTCTCCTCGCTGCTCTGGGCTGCAGTCACACTGATTAAATCTGATTTAACACGCTTGCTCTTACTTTACAATCAGTATTATTATTTTTATTCCACCATATGTTATTTGGTAAATAGCTGTGGCAGCTGAGCTGCGGGTCCCCCGTGGGACCGCGGTGTGAACACAATGACTCGTTTATGTGGGTTATTTCTCATGATGAAACATTGGGAAATCAACAGAATACTCAACTCATCCTGAAAATTTTAGAGAGACGCCGCACAAGAGTTGGGCCAGCGAACCCCGATCCAGCGAACCCCGATCCAGTGAACCCCAATCCAGTGAACCCCGATCCAGCGCCATACAGACCAGGGGCCGCAATACTGTATAAATAGCACAACACAGTAGTATATAAACCACGGTCTCATTGACACACACACACACACACACACATATATATATATATATTATATATATATATATACAGGGGTGCTCCAGTCATCAAGCCCTCCTCCCCCCCCCCCCCCCCGCCGGCGTACTCACTTGATATCCCTGCTTCAGCACAGGTTGCTCAATCAGTCCCTGCTTCAGCACAGGTGGCTCAATCAGAGATGGGGGGCAGGGCTTAATCACTGGAGTTGAGCACCTCTGCGCTAGGCGCAGAAAAATGGGAGAAAAACCCAATATAGTGTATTCTGTCGGGGGGAAAACAGGAGGAACTAGTACTCTGTGAATTTACGCTCACCAATGCGCCGCTTGAGTTTTATGCGTTGCGATCAATGTCGTGCAGAAATACAGAGGTGTATGCTTGGATTGAAGTGACTACGTCGCCAATTCTTTTTGTATACAGGTTACTGAATTTCTCCTTTAATTAAAAAAACCTATCGCCAAAGAGAATTGGCGACGTATTCACTTCGCTGAGTCACAAGAGCACCAGGTCCCCTGGTTTTCAGACATACTGCACAAAATTGTTTTGTTTTTTTTCCTCCCATTTTTTTGCAGCTGGGTAACGATTCGAACATTACTATTCCTGAGAGGTTCCAGTGTGGGGTCCCCAGACTAATGGTAGCATTAGATTGGGACAGCTTCATTCACCGTGTATTTATATGTATACACATATGATTATCTTATTTTGATTATTTCATTTGTACGCTTCTATTTCTCAATCTCTCTCTCTCTCATATATATTTTATTTGTATATATATCAAATAAAAAGATCACTTGTGTGCACATTCACATGTCTTAGGCTGAGTCCATGGTGACTCCAGCCGTGCGGAGGCGCGTTGAGGCTGAGGGAAAGCGGGTGCTTTCCCTGACCTTAGTTCGCGCGCCATCGGGGGGGGGGGGGGGGGGGGGGGGGGGGCGGGGGGGGCCCCCCAGTGACGTCACAGAGCTGGTTCGCCCTCATTGGGCGAAATGCTCATGTGATCGGCCCTGCGCTCCCGTGAGCGCTCAAACTAGAAATTTGGTAAGACCTATGCTTCCGCACGCCTGCGGAAGCGTGCGCGAGCCCCTGCTAAAGCCGCTCTCATTGCGGCTGCAGGGGCTCACTGACAAGCCTCAGCGCACCTCAGCACGGGTCAGCGCCTAAGCGCTGACCCTGGACTCAGCCTTAGGCAGGTCTGCACTCCTGCCTTTCACCATTATCACCTAGCATACAGTGCTTCCACTGCAGCAAGGGATTCTGGGAAATAACATGCAAATGAGCACACCGTGTCACCTTTTGCCTGAAAAACCATTGTTACATGGAGTCCCCCACACACACACCTACAGTTCTGCTTACATATATGTCCACAGTCCCATGTACATATTTCATAAACTATTTTTCTTTTAAAAATTGCTTTTAGTTTTCCTCCGAACAGCATTCTGTAGCGTAACATGTCCTAGCAGTTTGCAAACCTCTGGTGCAAAATATTTTTGTGCGAGCAAACAACCACTTCATAGGCCAGTACCTTAAAACTGCAGTGGCAACTACTCGTCGACTTTGAAGATGTGTTCCTGTAGAACTCCATTATGCAAAAGACACAAGAAACGTTGCAGGCCCTCTTGTAGTGTAGCATTTGTAGCTGTGCATTTGTGCGTCTGTACCTGTGCATGTGTGCGTCTTTACCTGTGCAAGTGTACCTGTGCATGTGTGCATTTGCACCTGTGCGTCTGTACCTATGCATGTATACCTGTGCATGTGTACCTGTGCGTCTGTACCTGTGCATGTGTACCCGTGCGTCTGTACCCGTGCATCTGTACCTGTACATCTGTACCTGTGCATGCATACCTGTGCATGTATACCTGTGCATCTGTACCTGTGCATGTGTACCTGTGCATGTATACCTGTACGTCTGTACCTGTGCATGTGTACCTGCGCATCTGTACCTGTGCGTCTGTACCTCTGCATGTGTACCTCTGCAAGTGTACCTGTGCATGTGTACCTGTGCATGTGTACCTGTGCATGTGTACCTGTGCATCTGTACCCGTGCATCTGTACCCGTGCATCTGTACCCGTGCATGTATACCCGTGCATGTATACCTGTGCATGTGTACCTGTGCGTCTGTACCTGTGCGTCTGTGGTCTCCTGATGACTGGCTGAAGTAAAGGTGTTAATGATTGTTTTACAGCACTGACCTACTTCTCTCTGTCTCCGAGCAGCCATGTGTTCCTTCCTCACAGCAACAATATGAGAGTAGCAGCTCACAGTGAAATGCAGATCTATGGAGATCCATTGGCTTTGACTCTCCACTCCCAGGTTAAAGCCGTGTGAGAAGTCTGAGCCAAAGGAAGCCCCCCAGTGAAGGGAAACCTTCCCACGCTCTGTCGCTAACCCAGAATCCTTTGCGTCTCCGCTCTTTCCTTCCTTCCTGGCCTGCCCTAAAATACAATTAAATTCTGATTGCACGTTGTTATTGATCTGTTATAAGAAATGACAGATCTCATATTACAGGTATAATCTGGAGTGAAAGCACACCATGAATCAGATACAGGTAGGCAGAACGTGATGGGCATATGTCTTTTTTATCAACCTCATCTACTATGTAACTATGTAACATATCATTTCTATCCCATCACAACTTGGGATTCGTTTTCATGGCTTCTCCGATGTAGGCTGCTGCTGGTCCACGAGGGGTTAATGAACTAAACTGATGTGAAGTCCCGGCACGGGAACATACAAATAGGTGATAATGAAGGTGGGGAGCTAACGGCACACACAGATGGGTGGACACAATGACCAGACTTTGAAAGAGAGGGCAACGTAACAGATGGAGGAGGGAGATGCCCGGTTTGGAGAAAGGAGGCCACGGAAAGAGGACTACGTGTAATTAGATTGGATGGGATTATGGCAGACTCGATTAGTCCGATATTATGATAGGAGGGCTGCTGTCACAATTTGGCTAGCAGGGCAGAGACAAAGGCAGTCAGGGGCGAGAGAGCTGACACATGCAAGGGGACGAGAGGCAAACAAAGGCGAGGAAAGGGGGGTCTGCAAGGAGGGGACTCCTCCTAAAATCTGTCATCAGAGGCAGTGACAGATTGTCTGGTTATCAAGCACGGGGACCTTCTGTCACCTAATGCACACAAAACCTGGACTCAATAAAGCAACGGAGGGGGGGGACATGGGGGAAAGAAAGGGAGAGGGGTAGCAGAGCCGAGACCTTCTGTCATCGTTACACATCCCCAGCAAACACAGAGAGGTGAAAGGAGAGGGGCGGGCGGCAATACCGACAAGTGGGCAGTTGAGCAATGCCATTTAAGGCAGTTTACGCCGATCAGTGGGGGCTTGGGATATGGAGGCTGTGTCTTCAGGAGGGGACAGGGAGACAGTGACATTTTTAACCACTTGGCTTCCAAAAAGGGGTCAACACATTGCATTTCCAAAGGAGTCGAAATGGGGGCAGGTCAGGGGGGCAGGGAAATAATAGGGAGGGGTGCGAGGGAATTAGGTGCCTCAGGTAACCTTCATGCTTGTACTCCCCCCCCCCTCCCCCAATTAACTTTTGAAAATGAATATTGTGCATTAATATGAATACACATTCTGCATTTATGACAGATTTATTTGACATTAAAAAGGAGAATATGATGCTGATTGTACATTCTCATTGTACCGATGGGGGGGGGGGGGGGGGGGGGGGGGGGTGTATAGAGTTATTTGTCCTGAGTGTGGGGTACAGATATGTGCCCTGGGGTGTGGGGTAATTATGTGCTTGGGAGGGTGAGGGAGGAGAAGGAGGTATGGGCCTGGGGAACAGGGAAGGGCACGACAGAGGGAGGGGAGGAGCAGAGTGTGCTTACCTGCAGACTTGGAGGATGGAGGTGGCCAGCTAGAGGCCTGCCGGAGGTCGCCTGCACCGCAGAGGGGGCCTCCCTTCCACTGGCCTCCAGCAGGCTCCCTCTGAGAGGCACCTCTGCGGATCTGGCACATGTTAGGATCATCGGCAGGGAGCCTAGGCCCCCTGACTCACTGGGCCCAGGACAGCAGTTTTAGCCCCTGGCTGCTGCTACATGGAATCCTCAGTTTTGTGCTGCTCTAGGCAACCTGCTAGTGTGCCTTGTGGTTAAACCGGCGCTGGAAATAACGAGAACAGAGATACAATTGTTGCTGATGCACGATCAATCGCAAAGAATTCTACATCATTCACATGGTCTTCCTCTGCAAGATTCCCTAATAAAATAATGAGCTGGAGGAGACCATGGAAGTGTCGTTCCTGTGCCTATATTACTAAAGGAATACAGAATACAGGACACATCTTGGTGTTAGACAGATATAACGCTTACGGCTGGTAAAAATGCCACACCCATTACTTTGGGGATATTGCAGCTTGTCTATTACAGTCATCAGGTGGCAAAAATTCTAGTGCATAAAACACACTGGGTTTTTCAAAGGAAAAACAAACAAACATGGCTTGCAACTGCTTAATTGTTTCTTCGATAAGTCAACCACTGCTTTTGGGGTCAGTTTTGCCGTTTTACAGTCAAGAAATGTTGATAAGAAGCTCTCTGTATTTCAATATAGTTACAGAAACAGAAGTGTAGGAGGAACAAAGGAGAACTAATCTGTGCATTGCTATATTTCAACGATACATAGTTATATTTCCAATGTAGTTCTCTATTTCAAGGTGGCACGCTTATGAAGTCATCCTAATCCCGAAACGCGTAGGGTTAGCTTGCTATTCAGCTGCATGGGTCAATCCCTGTGGAGTTTCAGTTCTTCCTGCTGTCCGCATTACGAGCAGCCGGGATAGAGCGCCAGGCTCGTGATGTCACGGAGTTGACCGCACCACTCAAACGCACGCCGGCGAGCAAAGGCAAAGAGACGACCATCACAGGACGCCGCAGGAATAGTTCCGCGGACGCGACACTTCCCATTAAAAGGGAGACAGCTGTTTTACTATGGATACATTGCGAGTTGTACTTTGCGAGTTGGAAACCATTGTTTTAAACTTCATTTTTTCATTAAATTGTATGACACAATGGGCGTTTTGCGCGCTTTCTTATTCTTTCTTTCTACCCTTATTTGAAACCTGTTTTGTGGCCAAATGCATATATTTTTTTTTTTTAATGACAAAACTTGTTGAGAAATGCAATTATTTGTGGTATTATAATAAGAACTATTGGTTCCAGAACCTCAGGGGGTGGGTTTATTAAATGCGTGGAAATCTGGCGGAAGACATTTCATCAGATTTATCAAAGGTAAAAATACTATTTCTTGCCATTGGGATTCCATTTCCGTGATAAACCTGATGCTGAGAGTTGTTTTTGCACTAGTTTTTGCCAGGAAACACTGAAAAAGCGTGTTATGGTACTTTTCGAATCTTATTTACCTGGGTCCTTGGAAGCTATGAACATAAATGACAGCAGCACACCGATTCCAAAGAAACAATTCATTAATGACAGTAATAACATTAAAAAACAAAAATGCACAAAGCTACTTCCATTGTCACAAAAATACACAGTGCAATACCTATATATCTCTTGTAAAAACGGTCATTTAGTTTAACCTTTTGGCCAAAGCGTCTTAAGCCTGCTGTCACTTACAAGGCATGACCGAAAGCAGGTCCTAACACTCACCTGGGCTAAAACTCTTATTTACCTGTATAATTACAGGAAGAATGATCGCATTGGATCTGTCGTAACCCAGCTAAATGAAACTGACCTGCCAACTTGGAAAGTGGGGTGGGGCGAGGTTAAACCTTGTGGGTGAGGGGCCACTACCCTCCCATAAGCAACTGAGACCAGCTGCACACAGTTAACAAAGTTTGACACTTATATCAGCAGTGTTCGACAAACCTATACATTTGCACGCCCCGGGCGAGTGGATTTAACATCGTGGCGAGCTCCTATTGGCCCAAGCAGGACACGTGTGGTACTAGGTGGCGAGTAGATTTTTAGGTGATTTGTCGACCACTGCTTATATGCATATATATATTATGTGGTAATGGTTGGGGTTTCTCAGAGCTTGTTGGGAATCTGTGTATTTCAGTAATAACATCGCCAACGTTTCCACCTGCACAACAGGGGCCTTCCTCACTTTAATAGTAATAAACAAATGTGATTACTTCCATTATGTTTTCCTATTCCCCCTCAAGCACAACCAATCCATTGCCCCTTGGAACCCAGCATCTTAATAGGCTGAGAGTTAGATACATGGACACAGTAGATCCTTTTGCAGCACAGGAGATAAAGAGGAGAGTTAATGAAGACACAATCCATTCACCTGGCTCTGGAACGGCGGTTTGACACAGAGCTACAAAGGAGACTCGGTGTGTACCAGCACAGGCGCGACACAGGGACGCATTACAGAGGGAAATGGAGGGGACAAGTCTTGGCAGAAGCGGATGTGACATATTGCACCAGATCACAGGGGAGCTTCTTGGGTCTGCTCTGTTCCCGAGAACAGGCGGCTTTAACCTTTCTAATGCTGGAGCAGCAGGAGACGCAGTTTACCTTCGCTTATTACTGCCAATGAGGTGTAGTAAACAAGAGCTTAACTATTTCACGGCCAGAGCCCTACAGCGCAGAAATGAACACTAAGGCTTTAGTCCACGCTAGCGCGCGCGCTCGTCGCATCGCGGGCACCTCTCGCCCCGGCGATGTGTGAATTAGATGGGGAGAGATTGGGGTGGGGAGGCGCGGCAGACCCGTCGTGAGGCTCGTTCACCCTCATTGGCTGAACCGCTCACGTGATGCGGCCGCGCTGGGAAAAACAAAAAAATGTCTTTCGAAAACGGGGTCGCGCCGCCGCACTCCGTCGTGTGCGTGCGCAGTGGGGGCGGCCTCGTCGGGACTATGCTATTTGTGCTTGTCGTGCGAGCGCCATCGCACGGACTGTAATCCTAGTCTTATCTTTTGTTAAACCCTTAACAAACATTTCAATCGGCTGCCATAAATTCAGAGAAAACTTGGAATTCGGGGGCAGATAAAAACTGCTTGGCCCACCTGGTAAAACCCCAGACCCTATTCAATCCGCGGCGTTCTTTCATGTTTACGGTAGCCTTATGTCTGTGCCAAGCAAATTCTCTTAATGTATTGGCCCCTTCCACCTCTGCTGGGAGGCTCTTCCCTGAATCCACTACCCTTTCCGTGAAGAGGAACTTCCTCGCATTTCCCCTTAGCGTGCCGCCCTCCAGCTTCAGAGAATGACCTCTTGCTCTGGTACTTCTCTTACTTAAAAAGGGGTGGGCAACCCCTGACCTCAAGAGCTACCAACAGGTCAGGTTTTCGGGATAGCCCTGCTTCAGCACAGGTGGGGCTCAATCAGTGGCTCCGTGAAAGACTGAGCCACTGATTGAGCCACCTGTGCTGAAGCAGGGGTCCTCAAGAGCTACCAACAGGTTCGATTTTCAGGATAGCCCTGTTTCAGCACAGGTGGCTCAATCAGTGATAAGTCACCTGTCTGAAGCAGGGGTCCTCAATGCCTTGCCACGAACAGGTTTAGGTTTTTCAAAGTAAACCTGCTTCAGCACGGTGGCTCAATCAGTGAGCCACCTGTGCTGAAGCAGGGCTATCCTGAAAACCTAACCCGTTGGTAGCTCTTAAGGACTGGCGTTGGCTACCCCTGCCCTGAAATATGCTTCCCCCCCAGTACTTTGTTGAAACCTTTCATGTATTTAATCCCGCGTCTCTTGGTACCACTGTATTGAACTACTTTGCTCCTGCGTTGTCCCATGTTGCATCAGCTTGTGGCCAATAAGGATGGGCTTAGTGACATATATTATCCTGGGATATGTTCAATCTGTGTCCCAATCTGTCTTCTTCTTTGGGTTTAAAAAAAACAAAAAAAAAAACCCCTCTGCGATGTCTCAGTTGATGTAAAACTCCAAGGCTGATTATCACCATTAAACGTTTATTTAGTTGAAGGTTTTTTTGACACACATACAGCTGCATGTTCTGCAGTATTTGAGGTCAGCAATCAGATGATAACTCGAGGGAGCCATTACTACTAGGAATTATACATCTCCACTGCGTTGCCACTGCTGTTTCTTTTTTTATTGAGATGTGCCTTTTAATATGCTTTTAATGCATCGCAGCCCCCATCTAACGCCTGGCTTGTGTCTCTGATGCCGGAGTTAGTGGAACCTGTGGGTGTCTTTAAAAGCTGCACCTGTGGCCCTTTTAGGTTACCTGCCACTGGTTTACATGGAGACATGTGCTTGGAGGGGATTCCCAGGGCAGCAGGGTTGTATGCGAACATGGAACCTATCCAGGTTAAGCTGTATACCTGCTCATCACCGCATACCCTGTGTGCCGTGGCTGGCTTCATGCTTTGGCCTGCTGCCTTGAACTCTCCCGAAGTGCGGTGTAATGGTCAGAATAAACTGTTACTGCTGAGCCTTTAATGTGACAACTCGCTGGGAGTTATTTACACGCCGGGATTGCAACTGTCCGCTGGTTTCTTAACCCCGTGGCTGCTACAGGTGTCTCTGACCTGCCAAACAGAAGCAATACCAAGGCAAATAAATAGATTGATCGAGCAAAACAGGGGTCATGTTCTTCCTTCCAAAAACTCTGGTGCTGTTTTCCATGCCATTATTTTCAATACTTTGCCCCAAACACTAATGGGTCACCCTCCCAACATACCATGTTAGGAAACAGTACAAAGTAAAGGAGCACAGATGGGTGATCATTTATCCAAGTGTGCAAAACGAGGGCAAAAAAAATGTATCAAGGAAAAACCTTCCCATGGAAATCCATAGGATTTCTTTCACATCACACAGGGGCAGTATTTTTGCACTAGTTTTACCTCCGTTGTGCCGCAGGTAAACTTTGATAAATGACCCTCATATAGTCTCCTGACTTTTGCTGTAGCGCTGCTTAGAGTTTTGACAACCTTGGAAAAATCCGCCGCATTGTAACATAACAGCTACAGTATACTCTGAAAAAAAGTGTTTTTACTTTCTCCCCCCCCCCCCCCCCCCCGATCTTCCCCAAAGAGTTAGCATCTTTATAAACCCTCCCCTGCATAAGGATAAGTCAAGGTCCCCTGAACCACATGAATATTGGGGGAACCAAACACAGGCGTTGTGGGGTCTCCTGACTGCAACACTGGGGTAAAAGCATCACAGAAAAGGAATCCCATTAAAAGTAGTCATCATTTTATTTTTAATGGCAAAATTCTGATGTCAATGAGAGAAATATGATATGAGTCACAATGACCTTCATTGACCTTCCAATGAAGTCGATCAGCCATTTGATGCTGCAATGGAGTAAAAGGCCGGGGCCATAGAGGCGTGAGGAGTTCCGAGCCGCGCTGACGCTGAGGCTCGCCTGCTGAAATCTGCGCGATTCCATGGACTTGCAGGCAAGCCAGCGTGCGCGAAGGGAGCCGGGGGGGATGTGGTTGGAGGCGGGGCAGTGACGTCGCTGGGCCAATCGCCCGCGACGCACTGACGTCAACGTCACGGCGCTGACGTCACGGCGCCGTGACGTTGACGCTGCTCCGCGCTGATTGGATGTTTTCAGCCGACAGCGCACTGAAAAACAGCTTGACTGTCGGCTGAAAATTCCAAAGCCTCAGTACGCCTGCGGACGCTCGCGTGAGCCCCCTCTCAAGGCATCCTCATTGAGGATGCAGGGGCTCAGCGCTGAGCGTCCGCACGGCTCAGCGCGACCTGTCCTTCTATGGACTCGGCCTAAGACTGTTCTCACAGTGAGATACACTCTACATTAGACTTTTTGACCAAGGTTTTGTGCAGGCCACTCTAGCAAAGGATGGGTTAACCCCTTCCTCACGTTACAATGCCTTGCCCGCCCCTCTAGCGGTGAAGGGGTTACGCATGCTTGTTGGTAAAGTGGAGGAGAGACAAGGAGTTGTAAAAAAGCAGATGGGGTTAGATAGTCAAACAGAACAAAAGGGAACTTTAAATCATCAAATATGCATCCAAAGTGAATCAATACACATGACATGCCAGCCCAGGAACCCCAGGGCATCAGCTGGCAAAGCTCCTTAGGCTGTGTGTTCTGTTCCCACTGGGAAGTAAACCAAGAGGCCTGCATGTCACCCCTACAGCCTCCATCTTTCTCTCCCCCGCTGGCCGGCAGGATGCCCAAAAAGAGGCATGGGATCAGCTGGGGAGGCAGCTGTGCTCTGCCGTCTGCCCTCCCGGTTGGGAGGAAGGAGCAGGGGGCAGAACAGCAGAGATATTGACTGTGAAGGGGGGGGGGGGGGGGGGGGGAATGAGGGAACATGTCCCAGAATTGAGAATGTGAGGTCCCAGTGGGGGAGGGGACTCAGGTGGGGAATTCTCCATGGTACAACAAGATGTGCAATGATTGTATGTATCTCAATGTCTGTGTCTATCTATCTATCTATCTATCTATCTATCTATCTATCTATCTATGTGTGTGTATCACAATATTAGTATATATGAATGCCTCAATACTATTATGTGTATTTTTGTGTGTGCATCATTTTTGTGTGTTTCATAGAGTTGATATACATATTGTTGTGTGTCTCATTGTTTGTATACATATTGTGTGTAAATCTTTGTCTCAGGTATATGTGTGAGTGTGTCTCAGTATATATTTCGGCACGTGTCTGCTTGTGCTTCTTAACCATTCTATATGGGTCTGGTTAAACACGTGTATTTGTATCAATGCATGCGATTGCATTCATGCCTTCAGAACTAAGCAATGCATAGCAGGTCCCCTGGTCCTACAGGGGTTAACGGCTGTGTGTGTGTGTGTGTGTGTGTGTGTATGTGTGTGTGTATGTGTGTGTGTGTGTGTGTGTGTCAGATGTCTGTCTAGGCGCGTGTGTGTGTTCAATTTCAGGATGGGTGATGTTATTGCCACAAGCTCATTAGGCCGATATTGTTTTTTAATCAGTGCCATGGCAACCATGATGCAAGCTTATATCCAACACCTGATCCTCTCTCTCACCACCCTCCTTTCCTCCGCTGCAACATTTCTTCCTATAAAGCCTCTGAGACCATCTGCGGGATGTTAGTGGGAGGGAGATCGTCACCCAGTGTCCCCAGCTCAGTACCACCTACAGGAGGACCTGGCTGCCTGTGTGGTTAAGAGCAATGGCCTCAAAACAGTAGTGCTATTGTGTCTGATTATTTATTTATATATATATATATATATCAAACAAAAAGACAGAAGCGCCAGCTCCATAGCATAATACTGTAAAATTGAACAGTACTTTAATGAAACAGAGATTAGTCACAAGGACCTATACCCACAATGTGGGTAAAAACACAATCGTTTGAGACAATCTGTAAACAGCAGCGGGTCAGCACAGATGGATGTAATAGACAGGTAGCCAGGGCCAATACGTAGTGAAGTGGTTGACCAATGAAGGAAACAGTCCACAATATACCACTTTGATGTAGAGATGTAGATACAGTACCACCAAAGTCAGCGTTCCACCAGACAGTGAAGTGGTATAACACTGATATACTTTTGTAGATTCCTGTGATCTGTCAAGATCATTTCAAGAAGCTTTGCCTCCCCATACAGACTGGTTTCTGATCTGGACTTTTCATCTCCACTTCACGGGTTTGGTTTTCATTTTTATGGATTTTGGTGTTACATATATTATTTGGTTTATTTAAATTATTGATATTTATCACATGTATGCACATATGCTCACTAACACTATATTTTATCACACACTTTAGCGCTACTCTTTGTTTGTGTTAGTGTTCAGATATATATATATATATATAATATATATATATTATATTAATCAAAAAATAAATAAATGATTACCGTTCTGTGGCTAACGAAATGCTTTTATTTGTGCAGCTTTCAGATACACTGATCTCTTCTTCTTCCGGCGATGTTACAAATGAATAAGCAAGCCATCGCCGGAAGAAGAGATCAGTGTATCTCGAAGCTCGCACAAATAAAAGGCATTTCGTTAGCACAGAACGGTATCATCTTATTCATTTTTGATTATTGAAGCTCGCTACACGGTACTGATACCTCTACATGAAATAATATATATATATTATATATATATCGATATATATATATTTTTTTTTTTATTTATTTTTTATTATATATATATATTATAATATATATATATATGTAATGCTCTGATCTAGCTTTAAATGGTATATGCCATGGGTATGCCAACTCCACGCACCACCACCTTCAGGGTTTCAGATATCCCTTCTTCAGCACAGGTGGCTCAATGAGCGCAGCTGTGCTGAAGCAGGGATACCTGAAAGCTGACCTGTTTTGGCCCTTGAGGATGGGATATGGCACCGGCGTGGTTGTATGATGTATATTTTACCGCCACTAGAAATGGTATTTCTAAACTAAATTCCTTGTTCTCATAAAGAAAGTGTAGTTGATGATGTTGGAAATAAACAAACGTAGCGGAATGTGGTTTCTAAACCCGTGCCATCACAGTTGGTCACACTGGTTCGGACACTGGTCTTTGAAGTGGGAGACGTAATTCAAGATCAATGCAGCTTTATTGACTCTCGGTAACGCTTTATCTCCATATGACTTGGGTACCAAAACACAAGGACCTTATTGTACATCCGCCTAAGTGACTGTTTTTGGCCATAAATTCCATTTAAGTCAATGGGGATTTTGGGATGAAACAACTCAAAGCCACTCTGGTGTACTAGAATTACCCCTAATTGGGAGATCTTTTGGCTAAACCTATATCGGGCTGCTTTGAATTGACTTGAGATATATATTATATATATAATATATTATAATTATATATATATAGATATATAATAATCAAAAACTTAATGACAATACCATTTTGTGGCTAACTAAATGCTTTATTTGTGCGAGCTTTCGAGATAAACTGATCTCTTCTTCCGGCGGTGTTACAATGGAAAAGCAAGAGAGGTTTTTACTTAAAAACAGTGCATCTTGGATGTATCTGTGACTGAAGCCTATCCCTCCCACCTGTGCTGTATGCATTTACTTGAGGTTTTAATTGGTCCCTGAATGTTAGTGATGTGTTGCGTGCGTGCGTGCGTGCTGTGCGTGCGTGTGTAAATGTTAAAGCGCCCAGTGGATCACGCTTTACAAAAGGTGTGTGTGGAGGTGGGGTGTATACCAATGGCTTGGGTAGGTGTAAAAATGTAAGAGGGTGTTGCATTACTATTAGTGTGTGTAGATACTTGTGGTCCCTATTGGTTATATGGATGGAATTACATAGAGTTATGTAAGTGTAAGAGACAGGATGTGTGGCATTCATATAGCGCAGTATGTATAGACATGGCCTTTAGCACTCATGGAAGAAGTTCTCTTGCATCAGGGTAGTGACTCATGAAACTGCGTCGGTTGTAGGCCACCGGATCAGGTGTCCCGAACAGTTGCAACATTTGTATTCATGCAACCACTCTCTTCCGGTGTTCTAAGAATTATTTTGAGTATGGCCACCTTCAGATGATTCATAATTATGGCCAGAGTCATAGGACTGTCTCTTGTTCCTCGTGTGATGCTGTGGCGATGCATTCATTCTCTTGTTTATAATAATAAAAATATTGTAACACACCTTCCCCCCCCCCCCCCACTCGCAGATAGGGACCATGTGGGAAAATACACTTGTTTACCGGATGTGGTGCGTTACCTGATAGGCTCAAGAAGACCTGAGCTTCCGCCACGGGAACCTGGGCAAGTATATTATGAGTAACCTGTACTCGGTGCAGCGCCTCCACCTGCGATGGTTCCCACAGAGGGGAATTGTTCCTCGCAGGACACATATATAACCACATCCACTGATGGGAAATAGCAAAGGGCTTTACTGACCATTGACGGCCAACCATAATACTCCTTTGCATAACAGTCAACTGATCAACAGGTGTCCTCTCTATAGGGAGACACTAACTAATGCGTCTCGCAAGACGCTCCCACCTACACTGGGTGATCCCACCCCGTGTCCAATAATCCCCACAAATGTCCGCACTCTTACAGAGAGAGGATATGTGTGGACTGCCGCAGTCACTAGTGAAGCTAATAGGATCTTTGGTGGCACGTTGTAATAGAGGAGTTACCGTCCGAGCACTCCAGTGCTTGGGCCTGCAAACCGGACTTCACACAGGATCCGATAACAAAGAACACCTCGACCACCTCAGGGACGATCCCACTGCGAAAGCCTCTGCAGCGGCATCGGAGGTCTGGGCGCCCACCTTCTGAACGGTATGCGCAGGCTCTGCTTGATCCCTAACTGTCCTTGGAACTAAGGGGATGCTCGCTGCTGGCTATAGGCCGTCTCCTACAGCACAGCTACCTTAAGTGACTTCAGGGGAGAACTCATAGGGGCCTACGGGTAGCCTATCCTATGTCAGGTGGGGTCATGACCCCTTCACCACACTACCTCTCCCGTACCACCCTGGTCCCTTGACAACTATCTACCTAATACACAACACCTTCAGCAACGCACTGAGCAACCTACTTTGTGCCTGCAGGAACGCGCTGCACACACACACGATGCCCTCTTGTCAGCACTCACAGCACGACAGAACAAGCGCGTGACACTGACAAGACGCACACACCGAATCCTAAGGGCAGGGTCCCTAACTAGGGCCGTCCTTATTAATTACCCACTAACCTGGTGGTGATTTGGGGTCTGTCTTGGACCTGGGGGAACCTGCCTAGTGTAGAGAGCCTTGCCCTTACACAACCTCCTCCCCCTTCCTGCTCCCAGCTCCAACATGACAAAACCCTTTCTACACACAACATTGTTGCAACTCTGCGCACTCATGGCTTCAATGCTGCCTGTGACCATGGTGAGAAGTGCAGTCCTCCAGGATCTGCTGGAATTGTAGTCCTTGGCACATCTCTTTTTCCTATGGGGACCACGTGCGTGATCTTTACTCTACTTACTACGCGCATGTACAAGCGCTGTAATGGCCGCCTCTACGCTTAACTCGCTTGCGCAACCTCCCAGAGCTCCGGCACACATGCGATGGCCACGCTACCTGGCCAACCTCCTGCGCATTGCGCGAACCTTGCGCCGCAACCAAGATGGCGGTGCCCGCCAGGAGAAAGTTCGCCGTCCCTCTTCCCCCACTGCCACAGGGGTAAGGCAGGGGCAAAGGAAGATCAGGGGAACCGGGGTGACCCCCTAACAAATATAATAGCATGTTCGTTGTATGTGCTGCTAGTGTACGCAGCGCTTTACAGAGACATTTTGCAGGCACAGGTCCCTGCCCCCTGGAGCTACATCTATAGTTTTGGTGCTGAGGCACAGGGAGATAAGTGACTTGCCACAGGTCACAGAGCCAAACGGGGATTGAACCAGGCTCCCCTGCTTCAAACTCAGTGCCAGTCATGTCGTTACTCACTGAGCCACACACCCCCCTGTCCCTCTCACCTATGTAGTAGTCAGCCCCCTGGCATTTCATTGCACATATGAGGTACACGACATTGCTGGAGGAACAGGTGAACCTTCCTCTGATTTTGTATTCCCATTCCTGTGCGGTATTTGTATTATGTCCGCTGTGTAGAGCATTGCGCAGGTTTTGCATCTTGGGTCCTGGCATGGTTTTGTCCCGCATTCAGTTGTACTGCTGAATACTTTACTCTCACCATAATATTCTTGAGATTATGGGTGTCTGTTGATAATAAGGGTGCTTCAGGGTAAAACTGTTGCAGTCTGTATCTTCCTGGAAAATGGTTGTAGTTCCCTGGCGAGCTTGGTTAGAGCTTCTAGGTGTGGGTTATATGTACCAACCAAAGAGTACCCTGTCGCTTGTCTTTTCTATCTGTATTCAAGGAGATCATACTTCTCGTATTCTGGTGGGCTTTGTAGATTGCTGGTTCTACAATTCTGGGTTTATCCACAGTTTATGAATCTGATCTCAAGGCTGTATCCCTGACCTCTGTAGATAGATATATATATATATATTAGCTGAGGAACCGGGTGGCCCGTGAGTTAAATTTCCCGCTAAGGGGGGGGGGGGGGGACAAGTGGACGGAGGGAGGGGGCAGTGGCCAGGAGTGAGGGGCAGTGGCAGGAGGGAGGGGGCATGGACAGAGGAGGGGGGGCATGGACAGGAGGGGGGCAGTGGACAGGAGGGGGTGGCATGGGACAAGGGAGAGGGGGGGGCTTGGAAGTGAGGGGGGGGCAGAGTGGACAGGGGGGGTGGGGCAGTGGACAGGAGGGGGGGGGAGGGAACAGTGGACAGGGGAGGGGGGACAGTGGACAGGAGGGGGGACGTCGACAGGAGGGTGGGGACAGTGAGGGCGTACGGGCGGGGGTACCTGGAACGTAGGGGGGACCAGGGAGGAGGTGGGGGAGACTGGACAGAGGAGGTGAAATGGCTGAAGTGAGGAGGGGGGACAGTGACAGGAGATTGTGGGGGGCCTTACAGCGCTGATTACTGCCTAGTTTGAACTTGCATGTAGATAGATAAGGTGGGGAAGGACACGGGGTGGTAGAGAAGGAGGGGTGGGCGACAGTGGACAGGGGGAGGTGGACATGATTGGGAACAGGATGTGTGGGGGGGGTTGCTAAATAGACCCTCTCCATCCGTTGTTGCTCATTTCTACGACTCCGAGCCGCGCGCCCCCTTTGCTCGGACCATGATGGAACATGTCCAGAGGGCGGGACGTCGGCAGGACGGGAGGAGACGAGTGGCAAGGGGGGCAGGGGCCTCTCCAGCTCAGTGACAGTCTGCCTAGGGGGGTGACGTACAGCTCCCGCCGTGAGTGGGGTCAAGGAGGGCGACGACGGATCGTGAGAGGGAAGGGCCGGGGGGGGTTAATATCCGGGCCCAATTTACACCCGTATTCTCCGTCCTCTCTACCGTCTCCCATCTCCGACCTCCCCCCCCCTGCCAGCTTCCGGTCCCACCCTACAACGTGTTGACAATACACACACAGTTGTCGTTCCCCCCCCACACAAAACCCGTACAACAGGCACACACACACAGTGACAACACACCACAGATATTCCCCGTCCTCCGGGGCAGATATTGCCCGATACTCCTCCGGCCCCGTCTCCCCCGCGCATCTAGGCATCGGCGCCGATGAGGGCACTGCCACTGCCTGCTCCCCTAGTCGGGTGGGGATGGAAAGTGAGCGCTGGGGAGGGAGGTGAGTGAGCGCGGGGAGGTGAGGGGAGGATGAGCGCCGTGGGGGAGGTGACTGAGCGGGGCGGGGAGGGGGGTTGGGACATTTGTTAAAGTCCAATGTAAGGTACATGGTAAGTTGGATGTGCGGCCATTTTAGAAATGTTACTATAAAGAGTGTGTGGTGAAGGTACGTGCGGCCATTGTTGTAATAGAAATTCAAAACTGCGCACGTCCCATTATTGGTTAAATATATTTCTGTAAATATGTGTTTTTAGTAAGGCATAAAGGTAGGAGTGCAGGCTACAGGGAGATGGTTCATAGTGCGTGTAGTGTCGTCGGTGTGGTGCGTTTGTTCGGCCATGTGCACAGGGGAGTAAGCAGAGTGTAGACTAAGGGGAGTAAGCAGTGTGTAACAGGGGTGACAGCAATGACTGTGAGTGTGGATGCTGTGTGGTCCGTGGGGTGGGTTTGTACAGTGATGGTGGTGTGTACACAGGGCTGTGACAGCAGAACTGTGGTTGGGAGAATTGCAGTGACTATATGTGATGGATGACATGACGTTGACTGGTGTGGTGTGTTGTAACACCAAAGAGCTCCGCAGGGTTCTGTGGGTGTATGTGTCGTCGTGCACGAGTTGTGTAGAGTGAAGTGCGTGTGTTTTGTTCAGTGATGTCACTGTAAACTTTTGGCCAATGAGAGTCGTGTGGGAGGTGTGTAACGTGGGGGTGACGTACCTCTTGGCCAATGAGAGTCGTGGTGGCCACGACCAATCCGATCACACGCAGTCAGTACCCCACCTTTCGCTTTTATATATTAAAGCTATCAATATATTATTATAGTATATATCTATCAATACGATCATATATATATAGTATAACCAGTAGGTTGGTGGCACCACTTGTGTTGAGGTCCGATCAAGAAAGAAGCAAAAATGAAGACAATACCTTGTTAAGAATTGAAACATGAATTGGCCACACGACTTATCACAAGCAGGGGGTCGTTCCGCTAACCCCAGTAACATATTAGAAACGATAGTCGC
>WSYH01007140.1:0-34423 GCA_036426205.1 Ascaphus truei | reverse complement strand
TACCCAGCATGTACCTGGGTCCTGTTGGTGATTGCCCCAGATTTGTTTTAGAATACTCGTCGGCACTACAGTAGTTCCCACAATCTGATTGGCTGAAATACCATGTGACGCCAGCCATCTTGGATTTAGTGATGTCATGTTAAAGGAAAATGAAACACAGCCATTCTGATTGGCTGACTTCATTCCCTTTAAATGACGTAATTGAAAAAAAAAGGCACATGGCTTTAACAGCCAATTAAATGTCTGTTGAACCATTTCCTGCCCAAATGTTACGTCACATGCCATATTAAAGGCTGTGGCGCCTCATTTGAGCCCAAGAAGATGACGAGACAGCATCGTATTGTGGATCTACCATTGGGATTTTGGATTGACAGATGAAGACAGAAGATTGAGGAAATTAAGAAATAATGACAGAAGAAGATAGAAGAAGCTGATTGAAGAGAAAAGAAAGAAGAATTGGGGTACCTCATCCGGATCTTCATGGCGGATGGCATTGGATGGAGTTTCAGGCTTTTCTGTACATGAAGCTTCCTGATTCCCCAGAGGTCGGAGGGCCAACTCTTCTAAAGGTAAGTAAAATATTGAATGTATGTAAATGTCTTTTTTTTACAGGTTTGTTGATTGGTTATGTTTTTTTTTGTTTATGTTTTTCATTGCTCATTGACTGATAATGTATTAATCTGTATTAATCTGTACCCTTTTATTAGCCAATGCATTATTTTGAAATTGCTTGCTTTGCATTGAGTGTGATTTTTTATATTCAGTTTATTATGTGGATGTAATAGTCTGTCATTTTTCTGCCTTAATTTTAATATTTTGTGCAATTGATTTTTGTTTTGAATTAATGATGTCTTGAATTGGGTCCTGCTTTTAATGGTTGTGTTGCCTAGTACTTTTATTAATTAATTGCTTTGTTGGTTACTGGTTCAATTAATTCATTTTTTTGTTGCCTAGTGCTTATAATAATTGCATTTGTTGGCTAGTGTTTTTATTCAAAAGAGGAAGTTGTGTGGCTTCATAAATGGTTTCTATAGCAACCAAATGAAGCTTAATGCAATAGAAATCATTATAAAGGGCATAGGGAGTAAAACATTATTTAAATACACTATTAGCTAATACTACAGTACACAAATTATTTAAAAAAAACACATAAAGGGTTTTTAATGAAATGCTGCTTTGAGTAAGGAATACCGTTTTAGTCAGTGTACCTTGAGAAAACTGTCTGTGTTCAGTGTGTGACAAATGTACAGTAAGTATAGAAAAAAAGATTGTGTTGATTGTTAGAAAATTTAAACTGTGCTGAATTGTATTTGGAGTAAATACTGTATGTGTGGATAGAGATATGGGATAGTCCTGGAATCCTACTGTACGTGTATCACTTATAAAAATCTACTGTCTGCAACAGTGGGAAAAATAATGCAAAAAACAGCATCAGTTTTGAATGGAAAAATTCCACTGCTTTTAAGTGGAGACCCCCTTTTCCTGCTAGTGATGTTATCTTAAAGGCAAATGAAGCACAGCCATTCTGATTGGCTGGCATCATTCCCTTTAAGTGACGTCATGTAAAAAAACATTTTTAAAGTCGGAACATGGTTTGAACAGCCAATCAGGTGGCTGTTAACCATTTCGAGGCAAAATGTGACGTCACAAGCCCAAATGTGCAGTTTATTTACTCAGATGTCACTATAAATTACAATAATTAAAAGTGCTATCATTTCAATCTGCAATTAGGTACTGAAGCAATTATTTTAATTATTTATTTTGTTTTAAATTACCTTTAGCTGCTACAGGCAAAAGTGAGGGGATGTTTTAGGGAGCAGTTTAAATTAAAAGGCAAAAAATTGATGGTGTGCTGCCAATGGTTAGAGGAAATGGTTAGGGTAGAGGGGAAAACTATTCACAAAGAAATACTGGGCCATAAGAGTACAATTTGAGAAGAGTACTGTAGATGGAATCAGGGCAGCTGACAGATTTTCCGGGGCCCAGGACTAGAGTTACATTCAGGGCCCCCTTAATTTTACACCTCACAAACCCCCTATATTTCCCCCCTCTTCCCATGTCTCTCTCTCCCCTCCGTCTCACTCCCCATCCACACCCACCCCCTCCCACCTCGCATGTATTTATTTCCCCTGCGTCTCTCTCTTACTCCCTCTTTTCCTCACTCACTCCTTCCCTCATCCCCTCTCTCCTCTCACTCACCCCCACCTTACCTCAATTACTCCACTCTCACTCAATCCCCACCACAAAATACACACCAAGCCCCTCCCCATTCCATATTTTAAAAAAAAACACGTCCCCCCATTCCCACCCCATTCTATATTAAAATGACCCCCACTCACCCACTCCATATGAAAAAGACCCCCACTCCCTCCATTCCATATTAAAAAGACCCCCACTCCCACCCCATTATATATGGAAAAAAAACACTCCCCAATACATATAAAAATACCCCCACTCCCCCCAATACATATATAAAAAGTAGACTAACCTTGGGGGTGGTCAGGCCAGACCTGGTGGCTGTGGGGCTCTGGTGGCTGGTGCTGCAAGTTGGGGCTTAACTCTGGTCAGGCCAGGTTTGGCTGTCAGTCGCAGCCGGGCCCCAGCACTCCATAAGCTGCAGGTCTCGTCACTCTGTGTCCCACGCTGAGCTTCCAAAATCAGCGCAAATTAGAAGCTTAGGAGGGGCGGGTCATGCGCCGCCAGACGTTGGAAGCTCGGTATGGGGCACATAGTGAGGAAAAGTCCTGCATCTGATGGAGAGTAAGGGCACAGCCGCGACTGGCAGCAGGGCCTGGCCGAGGTTGGTGCCAATTTGCAGTGTCGGTTTCTGGGCCCCTGCTGTAACCAGGCCCGGGACACTTATCCCTTCTGCCTCCCCTGTTGAGGGCCCTGGATGGAATGCATTAGCCTTCTCAGAATCCATCTGTTTCACTGAAAGATGAGTTGTCCACACTTAAGTTGGCAAGGTGTGTTCTATATTTCTATGTTAATTATTACCGTTCATACAAAATTAAGAAGATAAAAGCAATAATTGGAAAATACAGGGAAAAGATAATGAAACAACATAAAACACAATGATATATGTATAATAAACCATATTGATATATATTGTCAAAATAATTTTAGGATTATGCAGGAGGAGTTTGATTGGAATTAGACACTGTTAGACACTATGAAGAAAGAAAGTCCTCCTTGGTGCTTGAACTCTGGTTTGTGGTGCTTTTATTCTCCGATGGACTTAAAGAGAAAACAATACAATTTTGCTTCAATAAAGTATATATACAGCATGTGTCCTTCAAACACCATGGTGTGCACAAATTACTCAATAGAGAAATATGGGAATTCTTACTTCAATAGAAATGTGCTTCTTCAACACCTTATCCAGATAGAGAACCAATCTATAAGAGTATTACTCCATGTGCTTTTCAAAGAACATGGTGCAGGGCCTTCTTTAGTCTTAATTATATAACCAAAAGTACTCAGTGGAGAATATTGCAGACTAATACCAGTGAATGAGTGTTGTTAGATAAAGAAAAATAATTTCTATTAAACTTAACTTATACACTCTTCAGCATGAACTGTGGTATTGGATGATTATGAATGCCTCATACATCACATGAAAAATAAATTAAAAGTAGCCAGAGAACAATAACAACCACAATCATCCAATACCACAGTTCATGCTGAAGAGTGTATAAGTTAAGTTTAATAGAAATTATTTTTCTTTATCTAACAACACTCATTCACGGGTATTAGTTATTCTGCAATATCATCCACTGAGTACTTTTTGTTATATAATTAAGACTAAAGAAGGCATTATACCATGTTCTTTGAAAAGCACGTGGAGTATGTCATAGGAGACCAGGTATTTACACCTTTTTGCCGGGATCATTCCCTGAGCAAAACAAGTTAGTAAAACATATTGTCATTTATTTCATTGAAACAGGCGTACACACAATGGATTACAAAATACTGAAGAAAAACACACTTACTGGGGGTCTGGGCTACACATCTAGAACTTCCTAGGTGAAATACGAGTTCAAACAAAGTCTTTAGGTTGACTGGGACTTGTTCTGAAATGTCCTGGAACTCAAATGCCACCGCTGTATCTGCTCCAGAGCTGTCGCAATCCCTTGACCGGGAGATAGTACCAAATGTCCTGCTACTCTTTTAAGCTTGCAATCCCAGCCGCGACCGCTATGTCCTATTTTAAGAACTTGGCCCAGAAAAGTGGGACAGAAAATTTCTTGCCTTGAATTGTCTGAAGCCGGCTCACTGGTATTTCTCACAGAGCATCTTTTGGTGATTTCGAATTTGCTGCTGTTGTCTTGGTGCTTAGAATCTCGTGAACGGATTGGCTGCTCGCTTTCTAATAGTATTTCAACTTCATTCATGAACTACTCCAGCCAATCTGGGCATTGGAGAAATCTATACCAGCCAATCAGAGCACTGCCAGTCTATCTAAGATGGGCAAGCACGGATATGGATTCTGACAAGGGCATGTGCCAACTTGGCACATCTGTCACTTGTCAGTCAGAAGCCACCCACTGAGTTAGGCTCCTCAAAGTCTGGCTTGGGGCAAATGGTGGTCTGGAGCGGTTTCCCCCCCTTCTCTCCAAGGACACCGCACTCAGCACTTAGCGGTCTCCCCCTCCCTCCGAGCTATATAAACGCAGAGCGTTCTGCTCTCTCCACCCTCCCTCCTTCAAGCTACGGGGTCATGGAGTACTCAGCGCTCTCCCCCCTTCCCCCATCCCTCCCAGCTATGGGGACATGGCACGATCAGCACTTTCCCCCCTTCCTCTCTCAGAACTATGGCATGCTGAGTGCTCAGCGCTCCCCCCTTCCCTCCAGCAGTGCTGTGGAGGCAGCACTCTCCCCCCCTCCTTTTTACCGGACCAGCCCCCCATCTGTCCTCCCCCCAGCGGAGCTATGGGGACACAGCGCCCGGATCTTGCATTCCCCATATGAAGAGGGGGAGATCTCGGGGAACCAGGGCATAGAACTTTGGTAGGGGTGGGTGGTGGGTGTGTCACCCTCCTCTCCGGTGACTGGTGGGTGCTGGCAACACTGATCTCACTGATGGCCTCTTCTGCCAAAAGTGATGACCCTTCCTGCAGTGTACTTCCATCACCACCAATGCAATTTTCTGCCAGGGAAATTTTCATGTGGTTCGTGCTGCTAAAGAAGTTTCACTTAACAAAACAGGTGTTTAAGTGCTATCCTGACTGCAGAAATAAGGGGCAACTGAACAGCAAATTTGCGGAAACTTCAAGTGAGTTTAGCTACAGTTAGTTACAGTTGTGAAAATACTTGTTTCTGCTGTGTTCTACAAAAAGCTTTTATAGTTTTGTATTGCCTCTGCACAATATTTTAAAACAATCACAATCTTTTAGTAGTTAACCAAAAGCATGGCTAAATTGAGCTGACAGTTCCATTATGATGGTTATTTGACCAGGCATTGAGAAGCTTATTTTTTTGCCTGGTCATCTCTCTCTTTTGTCATTTTCATTATGATCTGCTTGCTGAGCTATGATAAGTGATGGTTCCAAGGATACAGATTATGTTATTACATAGGCACCAGCAAGTTATAAGTCACCCAGAACTGTTTTAAAAACAGCACTTGTGAGAAGTATCTGAGAAAAGATTGGACACCTTAAATCATGTCGGCATTTACTACTGCAGAGAGGACAATGTTAACAGTTCTACATTCTGCTAAGGACAAACAATCTCTAGCAATATTTTTTTTTAGTTGTAGAAACTGTAATACATCATCATAGTTACCCTATTAGGCCACTGGAGATTTATCATCAAAAATATTTTAATAAGTCATTAATTCTCAGATTCATATTTCTTTGTGGGCACATTTTAAACACGTTGTAAAATTTTGGAGCTTCACAATATTTGTACATTTTTACCATATTATAGTTACCTAAAGAAAGAGCTGGTCAAATTGTAAGACATATACACAAATCTATAACAGATTTTAGATTGTATTAGGTTTATTTAAAAGAAATCTAATCATGAAAAAAATGAATAGTGAGGAAAATTTAAACTAAAAGCATGTGATCAGCGCTCAAACCTATAAAACTATACCTAAATATTAGCTAAAATAACCAGGTGCTTACAAAAATAAAATAAATATTTAAGGTGTCCCATATAAGAAAAAACCTAATGTGAATTCCTCACAGCCTGTTGTGGCAGGTTGGGGAATGGCTGCCTTGGGAATATAACAACCCTATCCACAAGGGCTGTATGGCATACACAGAGAGATAACAAATGACACAAATATAACACAGACAAAAATTCCCTGGCGCACTATCAGATAATAAACCTGACGAATCGGAGTAGTCCCATGAATCAAAAGATGGTATAAAGAAGATCCACAGTCCACAATGTCCCGTTCTTTTACACAGAATGCTGGTCTGAAAATACAAATAAAACAACCATTGCGCAGTAACCTATGGTCAGTATTCCAAGACCCCACCGTTGCTATCTACTTACTTAAAAATAGATAAGAATGGGCCTCAAAAGGTTTCTTTAAGTCCCCCCATGATTGGCTCCGACTGATTCCTGCTGCTGGTATCACGCTTTATACTTCCAGCATCAGCATCACCATACCGATTGGGAACAGAAAGGGGCACCAATAGTATAGCACTATAACATTTATTGTTAAAAAATGACAAGCATAAAAACATGCACTCACATGCGAGAATGCCCTATGTGTGTCCTACAACGTGCCGTCCGCTTCACATGGGAGGATGCCGAGGGATTGCAGGGGGAGGCTGGAGCCGGCGTGGGTCCCCGCTTCGTGGCCGCGACTCGGAGCGCCTAGTCCCTCCTCCGATGACGTTCCCCGTCAATCAACCTCCTTTCCTTCCACAGGGTTTGCAAAAACAAAATATGGATTTAAAAACAGAGCCAAAAGAAAAACAACGACCCTACGGATTGCTCGGATACAACCCATGTCAATGCCATATTGCCCCAACCTGCCACAACAGGCTGTGAGGAATTCACATTAGGTTTTTTCTTATATGGGACACCTTAAATATTTATTTTATTTTTGCTACGCACCTTTTTGTTTCAGCTAATATTAGGTAATAGTTTCTAAGCAATAGGTTTTGGTGGGTAGTGGCTGTGTCATAGCTGAAGAAATATGTGTAAGTATATAAGTATCCCTTTATTATAAAATCTCGAAATCCCTGTTCTAGACTCTCATCTTGATTAACACCCTAATGATTGCTCTGATACCCAGGTCATGATTATGACGGTTATACAGAGACGTCAAATCACACGTGACCCAAATATAATGATCTTCCATTTTAGGTCCCTAACTAGATTATACGTGTGTGGGGTCTCTTAGAAAAGACGGGATTTTAGGGACATATTCTGCAGAGTGGAGTCAATTAATAAACTGCTAAATTGGATGTCAATGTTTGATCCCGATATTATGGGGCGTCCAGGGGGATAATAGAAAGATAATAGAAAGATGGGACCCCTAGGCCCTACATGGAGCTAGGCCACAAGCACCTGTAAGGGAGGAACAATCATAGATACCATGGCCCACCACGAGGAGGGTATGCCAATAGGGAATGATGGGTATGGGCACCATGATTATTATCATGATGGACCCAGGAAGCTATAGAGGGTATGATAATAATGTTTTTAGATCTAACAATTCAGGCCCTTTAATGCACCTTCTTTCAATATGAAAATAATCAACATCAATTGTCTTTTTTAGATCACGACAGAGAGTACAATTTCCTATACGGAAAAAAGCGAGAGTAGAGAACGCAGTGGGAGACAAGACACCCCAGGTCAGCGGACGCAAAAGATAGAGGATTCAGAGGAAAAAGAGGTGGAAGAAGGAAAGAGAAAAAAGTCAAGAGCAGCCAAACCACCGGTAGAGGTTGGCAATATATTCAATATCAGCAGTACAAAAACCACTGAGGTTGAGGGAAAAGTTTTGTCCAGAGGCCTTAACTTTGCTCCCCTTAAAGGACCCACATATGTTTGACTTATTCATAGACACCCAAAATTTGTAAGAAGGTTAACACTTAAAAAGTACTTTATAAAAGATGCTGTAAGTAGGGAAATCTCCAGAGTAATAAAAATATGAGAGCAGATCGTCCTCACCACTCCATTCAAAGACCCTCAGTGTTTTATCCTAAAAACCATGAAGGGTGTTCTTAGAAACTTTCTGAACTAGTAATTCAGGACATGGAAAGGCAACCGTGAGTTTAAAATCCCCAAAAACAATCTTAGTAAGTTAGAAAAAGATGCAGAGTAAAGAGTCTGGAAAATAACAACAAATTGTAATTAAGTCTGCGGACAAAGGGGGAGGCATAGTTAATGGACTTGACTACTATAAAAAAGAGTCCTTGAGAATCCTAAGTGATGGAGTTACATATAAAAAACGCAGGGTAATCCATCCATAGAGTTTAAGCAGAACTTCAGGAATACCTTAGTGGGGTTTCTAGATGGTAATATCTCAAAGGGTGAATTGGAGTTCTTGGATGTATCAAGCCAAGGATTCCAATTTTCTATTTTATCCAAAGATCCATAAGATCTTTGGAATCCCTGGACGCCCCATAATATCGGGATCAAATCATTGACACTCCATTTATCCAGTTTTATGACTCCACTCTGCAGAAATATGTCCCTAAAATCCCGTCTTTTCTAAGAAGACACAAACACGTATTAAATCTAGTTAGGGACCTAAAATGGGAAGATCATTATATTGGGTCACGTGTGACGTGACGTCTCTGTATACCGTCAAAATCATGACCTGGGGTATCAGAGCAATCAGTAGGGTTTGTTTAAATCAAGATGATAGTCTAGAACAGGGATTTCGAGATTTTATAATAGAAGGGATACGTATTATACTACAAAATAATTTTTCAGCTATGACAACAGCCCACTATCTCCAGATATGTGGACTGACATGGGACAAGGTTGCGCCCTAGGTATGCTAACATCTTTATGGGCATGTGGGGAGGAGGAATAATTCCATTCCGGCGGCCACTTGGGGCGGGCCTTGTCTATGAACGCTATATAGACGACGTGCTATGTATCTGGGGTGGAGGTGTTGAGAAACTTGGGGAGTTCCAAAAATACTTAATATTTGAGATGCAGGCCAATGATCTTAAGGATAAATTTATCCAGAGGGAATATAATCCCAAAGGTTGAGAAGGCCTTAGAAAGGGTAAAGGACATAGATAGAAATGACCTTATCAGTAGGACAATAAGAAATCAAAACAAATAGAGGTGAGTGTAGGTTCATCCCCTTTATAACCAAGTTTATGGGGATGTCAAACAAAATAACACAAATAATTAGGAAACACTGGAGTATTCTCCAGGGGGATGCAATACTTAAAAACAATACTACCTAAACACCCCCAGATAGTGTTTAAAAGGGCCAATAATTTAAAGCTTCACTGTCCTCGAGCTGTCGTTCAATTCCGTAAAAAACAAAGTACAACATGGCTTAAGGAATTGGACGGATTCTTTACATGTGACAAATGTATTGGCTGTAGGTACAGCAGTAGAATGCAAACATTTTCAATCCAATGTACAGGTGTCGATTTCTATCAAAAACGTTCATTTCCTGCAAGACTCCTTTTGTGGTCTACCTGTTAGAGTGCCTTGTGGACTACAATATGTAGGGCGAAACAGGTAGACCATTGAAACGACGTCTTGCAGAACATGTTATATAAAAAAAGGGGTCTGGAGACACACATAGTGTCTCCAGTCACTTTAAAAAATAAACATGGGCAAAATCCGGAAGGGTTAATCTGTAAAGGGATCGACTGGCCCTAAGCAGAATTGGAGGGGGGGTGATAAAATCAATCTTATATCCAGACGCGAAAGCTACTGGATATATACCCTCAAAACCCTAACGCCGAGAGGACTAAACATCGAATGACTGGCAGCATTCTTGAGGGACAGTGTGTCTGTAACTGCTGATGTTAAATATTGCATAACCAGGTTATCTGTTTTTGTTTTTTTGCTATGCAAATAATCTCTTTCCACCTCTGGGTCCTTTATGCTGTTAGCAACAGGGATTAATACAATAGGCTATCTCGCACATTGAATAATAAGCCACAAGGTTGCTAATTACTTTTATTTTACAATTTATAGAGTTTTATTATGGTTTTTATTGATACTGATGTAAAATAATTTTTTTTGTAAAGTGTTTTACAGCATGCTAGAATGTAATCATCTAGTGCAATTGATATTCCAGGCATGAAGTGGGTAAACTCTAAACACACGAATTGCCAGGTATCAGCCAACAAGTGGACAATTAATAGGAGTTCCCAATCAGACATTCAACCAATGGGAACTCCCTGTCAGCTTTGCACAAGGGTATAAAATACCTCAAGTGCCCCCACAGCTCCATTACCCCTGAAGAAGTGACGTCAGAGTCACGAAACGCGCGTAGGGTGGAGCTGTTGAACGTGCTGCAACGTGCGACCCTGCATGACCTGGGTATCAGAGCAATCAGTAGGGTGTTAAATCAAGATGATAGTCTAGAACAGGGATTTCGAGATTTTATAATAGAAGGGATACGTTATATACTTACACATAATTTCTTCAGCTATGACAACAGCCACTACCTCCAGATATGTGGCACTGCCATGGGTACAAGGTTCGCCCCTAGTTATGCCAACATCTTTATGGGCATGTGGGAGGAGGAATACATCCATTCCGGCGGCCCACTTGGGGCGGGCCTTGTACTATGGAAACGCTATATAGACGACGTGCTATGTATCTGGGGTGGAGGTGTTGAGAAACTTGGGGGGTTCCAAAAATACTTAAATAACAACAATATGAACTTAAAATTCACCTTTAACATCAGCCCCACAAGTATAGACTTTTTAGATCTTACATTGTTCATAGAGCGAGGGACTATTCAAACTAAGACCTTTTATAAAAAAGTAGATGCCAATACATACCTTTTGGCGTCTAGCCATCACAACCATAGATGGATTAACAATATTCCCAAGGGCCAGTTCTTAAGAACTAAAAGAAATTGCTCTCAACCAGAAATATTTGAGATGCAGGCCAATGATCTTAAGGATAAATTTATCCAGAGGGAATATAATCCCAAAATGGTTGAGAAGGCCTTAGAAAGTGTAAAGGACATAGAT
The DNA here is from genome assembly GCA_036426205.1 of Ascaphus truei. Classification (NCBI taxonomy): domain Eukaryota; kingdom Metazoa; phylum Chordata; class Amphibia; order Anura; family Ascaphidae; genus Ascaphus; species Ascaphus truei. Next base: position 23,273 of record WSYH01007140.1, on the reverse strand, counting down.
AGAAATGACCTTATCAGTATGGACAATAAGAAATCAAAACAAATAGAGGGTGTAGAGTTCATCCCCTTTATAACCAAGTTTAATGGGATGTCAAACAAAATAACACAAATAATTAGGAAACACTGGAGTATTCTCCAGGGGGATGCTATACTTAAAACAATACTACCTAAACACCCCCAGATAGTGTTTAAAAGGGCCAATAATTTAAAGCTTCAACTGTCCCCGAGCTGTCCGTTCAATTCCGTAAAAACACAAAGTACAACATGGCTTAAGGAATTGGACGGATTCTTTACATGTGACAAATGTATTGGCTGTAGGTACAGCAGTAAATGCAAACATTTTCAATCCAATGTTACAGGTGTCAGATTTCCTATCAAATCGTTCATTTCCTGCAAGACTCCTTTTGTGGTCTACCTGTTAGAGTGCCCTTGTGGACTACAATATGTAGGGCGAACAGGTAGACCATTGAAACGACGTCTTGCAGAACATGTTTATAATATAAAAAGGGGTCTGGAGACACATAGTGTCTCCAGTCACTTTAAAAATAAACATGGGCAAAATCCGGAAGGGTTAATCTGTAAAGGGATCGACTGCCCTAAGCAGAATTGGAGGGGGGGTGATAAAATCAATCTTATATCCAGACGCGAAAGCTACTGGATATATACCCTCAAAACCCTAACGCCGAGAGGACTAAACATCGAATTTGACCTGGCAGCATTCTTGAGGGACAGTTAGGTCTGTAACTGCTGATGTTGAATATTGCATAACCAGGTCATCTGTTTTTGTTTTTTTGCTATGCAAATAATCTCTTTCCACCTCTGGGTCCTTTATGCTGTTAGCAACAGGGATTAATACAAATAGCTATCTCGCACATTGAATAATAAGCCACAAGGTTGCTAATTACTTTTTATTTCTACAATTTATAGAGTTTTATTATGGTTTTTATGATACTGATGTATAAAATAATTTTTTGTAAAGTGTTTTACAGCATGCTAGAATGTAATCATCTAGTGCAATTGTATATCCAGGCATGAAGTGGTTAAACCTGCTAAACACACGAATTGCCAGGTATCAGCCAACAAGTGGACAATTAATAGGAGTTCCCAATCAGACATTCAACCAATGGGAACTCCCTGTCAGCTTTGCACAAGGGTATAAAATACCTCAAGTGCCCCCACAGCTCCATTACCCCTGAAGAAGTGACGTCAGAGTCACGAAACGCGCGTAGGGTGGAGCTTGTTGAACGTGCTGCAACGTGCAGACCCTGTGGAAGGAAAGGAGGTTGATTGACGGGGAACGTCATCGGAGGAGGGACTAGGCGCTCCGAGTCGCGGCCACGAAGCGGGGACCCACGCCGGCTCCAGCCTCCCCCTGCAATCCCTCGACATCCTCCCATGTGAAGCGGACGGCACGTTGTAGGACACGCATAGGGCATTCTCGCATGTGAGTGCATGTTTTTATGCTTGTCATTTTTTAACAATAAATGTTATAGTGCTATACTATTGGTGCCCCTTTCTGTTCCCAATCGGTATGGTGATGCTGATGCTGGAAGTGTAAAGCGTGATACCAGCAGCAGGAATCAGTCGGAGCCAATCGTGGGGGGACTTAAAGAAACCTTTTGAGGCCCATTCTTATCTATTTTTAAGTAAGTAGATAGCAACGGTGGGGGGGTGGAACACTGACCATAGGGTACTGCGCAATGGTTGTTTTATTTGTATTTTCAGACCAGCATTCTGTGTAAAAGAACGGGACATTGTGGACTGTGGATCTTCTTTATACCATCTTTTGATTCATGGGACTACTCCGATTCGTCAGGTTTATTATCTGATAGTGCGCCAGGGAATTATTGTCTGTGTTATATTTGTGTCATTTGTTATCTCTCTATGAAAAAAATGAAGTATGGAATGTATGCACGTAGGTGTTAGGCATAACAAGAGGCTTACGGCCATTTTCACTAAAGGATCCTAAGCCATGATGGTGTCACACAGCATACCCAGGCAGAATTAACATGTATTTATTTTATTTATTTTTAAAAAATGTTTACCAGGAAGTAATACATTGAGAGTTACCGCTCGTTTTCAAGTGTGTCATGGGCACAGGGTTATAACAAATACAGTTCATGGTTACAAATACATATTTACATTAAGTGAAAAGGGTTATATAGTACATTATATACAAGACATTGCATGCCCAGTTAAAGGTAATATATATTATAGGTGTATATAACAGTTACAGACCAGTTTCAAATGTGACAGCTTTAGCTTTGAAAGAACTTAGGGCCTCATGCAGTAAGCGCCGATAAGGATTTTATCGGCATTTTCCCGCCAAAATTGCATTTGAGATTCAGTAAGCGCCGATAAGTGGTCAAAATCGGCATTTTGTCTTCCCGATAAAAATTTATCGGCATGCGGCTGCCGATAATCCACTTATCGGCACTTTTTCGGCACTTTTTGAAATCGGCTGTATTCTAGTAGCCCCAATCAGCTTAGCGGTGCTGATCGGCACTCAAAAATGGAGATTTCTATGGCAATTTGTCCCGCCTAGTAAAGTTGGCAAGTTGGAGGGGAGAAGGATCGGCAAGGTTGCTAGGACGGCACTTAGAAAAAATAGCTCATCTCTACATCAATGGAGTCAATGGAGCGGGGACTTTTAACTTTATAGGAGTGTTTACGTTCTATTGCTCCTAATACAAATGTGCTTGGCATTACAGTGTCGATGTGATTCACTTCATCGTGTCAACGCTTACGTTTATTATTGGCAGAACATTGTACTTTTCTATGTTATGATGATTTGCGTGTCACATTAGTCTTAATGTTATGATGTGTGAAGGTAAACTCCAATAGTAAACTCTTAAAGGAAGAGGTCACATAATATGAAACATGTTACTTAAGTGTGCTTCAAATTATTATATGATGTAACAGATTTCACACATCTAACAGATCCAGCGTATAGTAATGTTGGTATACATTAGAGAATGCTTTGAATGTGTAACGCATGATCAAATGTAAATGTAGCTGTTTGTTTTCATGTTTACATGTACTTTGTGACCTCCCTCTTTTGATGACGTTTGCAATTGGACACTCAATTACATTGCATGTTTACATTGTACACGATGCATTATAATCACTTCATGCTAAGTTATACACCGATCTGTAATAGTTACTCATTTTTACACGATTGAAACATAATCAATAGCAAGTATCCTGATGGCATTAAAATATGCATATGCACAATACAATTAGTTCATGTGAACATGTGACAATAACATGTGAAATTAGACATGTTGCAATGTAGTTTTTCAACGTCAATGTCATGGTTGTATCCTAATGAGATGACTGAGTGTTGCGTTCAGAAGTGGTATATGCATTACACATTCCATAAATACTTGCGAATAAATTGTTGTACAAAGCTTAACGTTACTTCATTGTCAAATATCATGATTGCCTGGTGAACACACTTAAAAAATCCTTTTAATTCGTACTGGATACCCGTTTGGAGTTAACTACTTGGATATGTTAATGTAACACCTTGCACTTCATCAAGTCACCTGACATCATCACATAGGTATTTAAAGAAGGCCAATTCCCTGCGTATTGACAGCTACAGACCTGAAAATGATACGAATGTTCATGAGACGGAGGAAGATTCTATTAGAGGAGAGGCTAGCTGAGGGACAGGATGTCACAGGCAAAGGAAGGGACAGGGACAGAGACAGGGTCAGGGTCAGGGACACGGAGAGGAGAGGGAGAGGGCGAGGGAGAGGGCAAGGAGATGAGAGGAGAAGAGAGAGGAGAGAATTGTGCCTCGTCATCATTTGTACAGGGAGAGAATCATGTTAGATGGGATTGAGGAGGAGATTATAAATCGGTATCATTTTAGTTCAGCAGCAATCTTAGCTCTTTATGAAGAGATACGTGTAGATTTAGATTTTGTGACAGCCATAGGTTGTGCAGTCCCTGGGATTGTTAAAATGCTGTGCTCATTACATTATCTTGCTTCCGCATCATTCCAGACAACTGTGGGCATAGTGGGCGGGGTCTCGCAATCTACATTCTCGCGGGCCTTTACCCAGTTTCTATGTGCACTGAATAGACGCGCTAGGAATTATATTCATTTTCCTACAGAGCACACAGAGTGGCTGAAAGTCAGGAATGGCTTTTATGCCATAGCCGGGATACCATGTGTGATGGGTGCAATAGATTGCACCCAAGTTGCTTTGATCCCGCCTAGTCAGAGTGAGCATGCTTACCGCAATCGTAAGCACTACCATGCCCTGAATGTACAGGTGGTATGCGATGCCACGATGAAGATTATGCATGTGGTAGCCAAATTCCCTGGTTCCAGTCACGATTCCTCTATCCCGAGAAACTCATCAGTCTTCCATGCTTTCGAAGAAGGCTATTTTGGACCTGGTTGGCTGGTGGGTAAATACATATTATGATGTGTTAACAAACAACTCTTGTTTTCTATGAACTGTTGAATTTAATAATGTTAACACAAATTGTATCATATTTGTACACGATGGATTATAGGTGACTCAGGATACGGAATTAGGCCGTGGTTGTTGACCCCGGTGGCAAACCCTCAATGTGAAGCAGAGGAGAGGTATAATGTGGCACATATATCTACACGATCCATCATAGCTAGGACATTTGGGCTTCTGAAAACATGATTCAGGTGTTTAGATAGAACTGGTGGGGCACTTCAATATAAGCCTGCTAAAGTGTCAGATATTATAATTGCATGTTGCATTTTGCACAATCTGGCACTCCGCAATAATTTAGAAACAGACATACGTCAGGGCTTGGAGGAGGAGCATCCAGTAAATTTACCAGCTGACACTGAGCAAACAGCCTGTGGTGTGGAGACACGTCGGAATGTCATAAACACATATTTTTCTTGTAAGCAAATACATATATGTTCATAGTACTACATAGATGTATTAATTCATTGTAATGATAAATACATGTGTCCAAATTCCATTCACTTAGGAAACAGATGAATATGGTTCTGCCACCTTTCTGTTCTCTGCTGTGTGGACAATTGCATGTGGCACCGGTATGTCATTCATCAACAGGTTGTATTATACTTCTTACCACTAAAAGGTGTTGTGTGTATGTGAGGAAATAATGTGTACTAAATCTATATTTTCTTTACATGCTCTTTTTGGTTATGCATACACAATAAACCTACTATATCGATAGCAAATAGCTAGTGCAATATGGTTACATACAATTTTTCTTTTGGAGTGTGACATGTGTGTTACAATGATGTGTAGACTATTGTGTATTTAAGATCATATTTGACGTATTCTAGATTTTGTTTCATATCACATACAAAAGTGTCACTTCTGCGTGTTGCTTACCTTAATGAACATGTCATGACAATGATTTATATTCATTCATGTTTTCTTTTTCAAGGTATATCACTCCAAGGACTCATGGTATGTATTTGAATTCACATCTGTAATAAGATGTGCAAACCTCGATACAGGTATAGTTACAGGATGTATAAAGAGAACGTAATGAAAATGATGTGACAATTGAAAAATGTCGTTTCTGTATTGTGTCCGTGCGTTTTTCTACACTTGGTGGTCATTGTGCAGTGTGTTTTCAAATCATTACGTACATTACATAACATGTAATTTTGACAACGTAGCAACATCCATTCATGCACATGAGCGATGTTAACACTCAATGAATGTTTGTATGAAATGACCCCAATGTGGTAAACATCATTAACATTGCAATGTATGTGATTTTTTATTCTCTCACTTCATCTTCATGTTGATTACTACATTGTCACATGTGTATGTATTAGTGAAAGATGTGTATTGATTTGACGTACATCTGACATTTGTCAAAATGTTAACACCATTCCAAAGTATAGTTCTTTGGATTCTCAACTTTTCCTAAATCATTCAACACAATGACAATGTAGTTAATAAATTTTTTATTTCATTCACGTTACTTATTCATAATGATCATGATCCTTAATAACTACTGTCAACATATGAACATAAATGAAGTATACATTTACATACGCACACATTTCAGCAACATAGTGTGTGTGTGTGTTTTAGTTTTGGTGTTATGCATGTATTTCAACCAGAAATAATATAAACCTACATAATAATGTTGTTTTTATCATCGGCGCACTTAGCTATGTATGTGTTGAACGTTTACTAATAACACTAAACTATAGTTACTCGTGTGAATTAAATGTACACACAAATGTTCATGGTTTAATGATCTGTACCTAACATTCATTAGCTCATGCATGTTAGGTTACCACTACAACCTAGGTGATAATATAACATTCACACGACTAAAAAGTTTTTATCGCCTTCCTATTGTTATTGTGTACGTTCAGATACAATGTCTACAAGTTGTTATGTAGCATTTACATTCTTTGACAAGTCACACGTGAGAATATAATATATAGTAGATTAATGTGTTTGCTGAGTGATAATGTGGGTAGCATATATCACATGACAATACATATAATGTTAGTAGAAATTTAAAATTTATGAATATAAGATCTAACTTCAGTGCTTAACAACATCATTATGATAATTAAGTGCATAGTAAATATTTGCACAATAGGATAACATTATGTAGTGATTGTTAATCTGCGCACCAATCATTGAAAGTATTGTTACATATTTATTATAATAGTTGTTCGCTAGTCGTCACAATCATCTAATATAACGATTGTCCATCTGAAATCATACATTGGTCCCATGTATTCATCCTCGACATCTGTGAAATACAGCAAACACATGATGTTCAAAGATGGCACATTTATCTATGTTTCAGCATGACAACGCTAAACACATCTCTATATGATTGTGGATATTCACGCATTAGTTACGTATATGTTTAAACTGCAAGGATAAAACTAAAGATACAGAACTATCTCATTTTTCAAATGGCGTTGCTGGCATTACTACTGATATGTTTGTTCCGATGCCTGTATACATAATAATGTGCGCGCACAACGTCTGTTGCGCGCACACGTCACGAATGTGTGGACTAAGTCTTAGCGCATGCGCAAAACGATGTGTACGCTGTGCGTTCAATACATGTTCCTCCATGGTGCTGCTAGCAGTATGCATATCATGGCTGAAAGTTATGATATGGAAGCGAAACAAATTCACTTCTACACACGTAGATTTCTAAACTTTGTAAACGGACGATCAGCCAATGAGCTAACAAAATACGTGTGACGTCATGTTAAGGCAGCGTGAAATGCACGCAAACACCCCTCCCACTGAATGAACATTGGCCTCCAGCGCTGTGCACGCACCGCCCCATCGACGCGCGCGCATGACTCACTGCACTGACCGTAACAATAAGCTACGGGCACAGCCAATACTGTTTCACGCGCACGTCGGTTGGGGGTGGGCCTTGCATCGGTAACCTTTTTAAGGACGCCTTGGGACATGACCACGTTCCCACGTCATATGTGGGCGACACTTTGTTTTTATATGTTGAATGCTAAACAATGAGGTGTGTGTGTGTTACAGTTAGTGTAACATGTTGAAATGATACTTTAAAAGCGATAATAATCTAATAATGGGGGGGCGTGTCCAGGACGCCGATGAGAACGGTCGGGTAGCAGAGGAGCTCCCCAGACCCAAGCATAAAAACTACAAAAGCAGCGCTTTCCCACCCCAAAAAAATTACCACAAAACAGTCTAAAGCCTAGAGGAAACCCTCAAGAGGGTAATGGCAGGCAATCAAAAAGCCCAATCAGGCCCAGGAATCGCCCGCTTTCTCTCCCCGTCTCAGCGGAGCTCGGAGGCTGCCACAAAAAGCCAAGATGGCGCCGGCCCCACACACTCACGCGGGACCAAGCAAACAGCAATGGAGCGTGACCGCACAGAAACACCACCACCGCAGGACGAAGCTCTAACACGGGACTACATGCAAGAGCTAATAACATCAATGCTGAACAAGCTTCACGCCTCATTAAAAGCGGACCTTAAAGCTACGGTCTCTGAATTGAAACAAGAGATCTCCGGTCTCTCTGAATGCACCGCGGAGCTAGAGATTAAAATGGCCGACTCAACACAGGCCTTAGAGGACGCCGCGAACGAAATCTACCGACTGGGGGCCGAAGTGAGTAATCTTAAGGACCAGATAGAAGATCAGGAAAATCGAGATCGAAGACAAAATATCAGGATCAGAGGGATCCCAGAATCAGTCCTCCCAGCCCAGATCAAACCCTACCTACTGGCCCTCTTTCAGTCAGTCTGCCCTGACCTTACTCCAAGTGACTTTGAAATGGACAGGGCGCATCGAGCTCTAGGACCAAGGTCGGATGACCCCAACAGAGCTAGAGATGTGATTGCAAGGGTCCACCATTATTCAATAAAAGAGCAAATAATGGCGGCATGCCGCGCTCAGGAACCTATTACCCACAAAGACGACCACCTCCAAATATATAATGACTTGTCAACGCACGGTTGTTCAGAGAAGAGATGCAACCTCTACCTAAACTTCTTGCGCGAAAAAGAAATCAAATATAAATGGGTTTCCCATTTAAATTGCTGGTGCAAAAAAATGGAAATACCACACCATCAGACACCCAGAGATATGGCACGCTTCGCCAAAACGGTGGGACTGAACCCGCCAGCAGAATGGGATGAGAACCCCTCCAGAGTCCAAGACCGCGACCACAAGAAGACCCTCCAGTAAAACATCTAAAGGCTGGCAGACAAGACAAGGTCGAGTCAAGTGAAGACCCTGAAAAAACCCACCAACAACCCGGCCACCACAAAACGTCTACCAGCAATCGCTAAACACTCCAGCCATCAGAGACCCCCTCCCCCCCCTCCCCCGCTCTCCCCCTCTCCCCCCTCCCTTCCCCTCCCCCACCCTCCCCCCCTCTCCCCTCCCCCACTCACCCTCCCCTCTCAACTCCCCCCCTCTCCCTTCCCCCCCCGCCCTCCACCCCCTTACTCTCCCCCCTACCCCCCCTCACCCCCAAGAAATCCACAGACCCGTCTGCTTACCTGATTCCCAGCATCAGGGATGGCTGTTGATACCAGCGGAGCGGATGACGTCGGGACGCGGTGAGCGGAGTGTCGGAGAAGGGACAGGGCGAGCATCTGGAAACGGCAAAGCTTCCAACAGCACACCGGAACAACAACAGCAAAGGATGCCCCAATCCATGAAGACGGACGCACACACCGACAGCCCCGACGCTGAGGCCTAGCTGAGATAATGTGGAGCCAGGACCCGCCATCACGAAGGAACAAGGGAATGCACGATCTTTTTGCCCATCCCTCCCTGGAGGCCCCGACAATCGACCGGCCCTCACGGGAGCGGAGGAAGTGAGCACTCAGACGGGAACCCAGGACCTCTTGTCGGATCACCCCCCCCTTTTTGTTTTCCCCCTATCACCCCACCGTGACCTCAACGGTAACCGTGAGTACTACTGCCTATATAACACTGCGGCGATCAGTGAGTCACGCCATTGTCGGGACAACCCGGGCCTACCCCCCCATAAAAACCATAAGGCTGCCATGCAACATAACACCAATAGCTCAAAATACTCTGCACTATGATCCGAGGTGCACTGGTTGCCACTATATCAAGCCTGGATATAACATTTACCAATGATGTGTCAGCATGCAGCGTAGCAGACCGGTGTCTCGGTATAGGTGCAGCTATGGTAAACATGTCAATGACTTACAATGACCATATACAGTAGATCTGTATGAGAAGCTGATGATTCAGCCCCTGCACAGTAAATGAATACAGTGTAGGTTGGTCTTTGACACTATTACACTGGCGAGACGACTTTATGCGAGCTTGGCTAGTCCACGGATTCGGGTTAATACCGGTGTGAATTGAGGTTTGTGACTGTTTTCTGACGAGTGATGGAGTGTATGTCAAGAGGGATTGAAGCATTTTATTCCCGCTGGCCTGCAAGACTGCACAGTATATATATATACTACGAATTACAATTCATGAATTTATGCCACATATCGTAGAAAGCCGAAGCTGAAGCATGAGTTAGAATCTAATTATTAATCATTTTTTAACAGACCAAGCCGCCCATAACGCCAGGCAGAACCCAGGCTGGGAAGGCACAATGCAACGGGGCTTGCGCAGAGTGAGGAGTGGCGCATCAGGGATCTAGCACGGTAAATACCAGGGTATTTGTCTCGAATATAAGGTGTGCGGGTTTGCGAGTAAGGTGCAAGTCTTGGGGAAGCAGCCTGTCCGGCTAATCTAAAGCGATGAGGAGAGGGGGGGGAGGAGGGGAGTGTGGTTGGGTGGGGAGAGGGAAAGTGGGGGGGGGAGGGTTGAAGGTGGGAGGGAAGGGAAGGGAATAATTGGTGGGAGGAGGTGGGGGGGAGATTTGGAGGAGAGGGGGGGGGGGGAATGGGGAGGATGGGCGAAAGGGGGGGGGGGGAAGGGGCGGGAAGGTGGGGGGGGAGGGGAAAGTGGGGGTGGAAGGAAGGTGGGGTGTGGGGAGGGAAGGTGGAGGGGGGAAGGAGGGAGGGGGAGGAGGGGGGGGGGGGGGGGGGAAGGGGGGGAGGAGGGTGGGGGGGAAAGAGGTGGGGGGAGTTAAGGGGGAGGGGGGGGGGAGGAGGGGGGGCGGAGTAGAGGAGGGGAGGGGGGATTGTGAAGGGGGGTGGGGATGGGGGGGAGATGGAGATGTGGAGGGGGGGGGGTGGGGTGGGAGGAGGGGGATGGAGAGGATTCCCATCTTGGGTTTTGTGTATCAACGTTGGAACATTGAAAATAAGCCCCTAGGATCACAACTGTTCTTTTTGCTGGACATTAGTTTTATGATTTGAGCCCCATGGTTTGGAGTTATATTGTGGTTGTACTCCCAAGTATCTTTGTATTGTTCAAGTTCTTTATGATCGATATGGTTTCATGGGGCCCTTGTTGGGGTGGGGGCAGGGGTGGTCAAAGTGTGGGGAGGCCTTCTGCGGCTGTGGGGGGGGCAGGGGGCCATGGGGGGTAGGCCGGGTTGTCCCGACAATGGCGTGATTACCACTGATCGCGCGCAGTGTTATATAGCAGTAGTACTCACGGTTACCGTTGGGTCACGGTTGGGTGATAGGGGAGGAAAACAAAAAGGGGGGGGGACCGACAAAGAGGTCCTGGGTCTCCGTCTGAGTGCTCACTTCTCCGCTCCGTGAGGGCCGTCGTATGTCGGGGCCTCCAGGGAGGGATGGGCAAAAAGATCGTGCATTCCCTTGTTTTAGTGATGGCGGGGTCGGCTCCACATTATCTCAGCTAGGCTCAGCGTCGGGGCTGTCGGTGTGTGGCCGTCTCATGGATTGGGGCATCCTTTGCTGTTGTTGTTCCGGTGTGCTGTTGGAAGCTTGCCGTTTCCAGATGCTCGCCCTGTCCCTTCTCCGACACTCCGTCACCGGTCCCAACGTCATCGCTCCGGGTATCAACAGCCAATACGTGAGGGAATCAGGTAAGCAGACGGGTCGTGGATTTTAGGGGTGGTTGAGGGGGGGGGGTACGTGGGAGAGGTAAGGGGGTGGAGGGGGGGGGGGGAAGGGAGGAGGGGGGAGTTGAGAGGGGAGGGTGAGTGGGGGAGGGGAGATGGGGTGGAGGGTGGGGGGAGGGAGGGAGGGAGGGGGGAATGGGGGAGAGGGGGGGAGGGGGGGGGGAGCGGGGTCTCTGATGTGTGGAGTGGTTTAGCGATTGCTGGTAGACGTTTTGTGGTGGCCGTGGGTTTTGGTGGGTTTTCAGGGGTCTTCACTGGACTCGACCTTGTCTTGTCCTGCCGCCTTCAGATGTTCTTACGGCGGGTCTGTTGTGGCGGGGTCTTGGATCTGGAGGGGTTCTCATCCCATTCGCTTGGCGGGGTTCAGTCCACGTGTTTGGCGAAGCTGTGCCATATCTCTGGGTGTTGATGGTGTGGTATTCCCATGTTTTTTGCACCAGCAATTTAAATGGGAAACCCATTTATATTTGATTTCTTTTCGCGCGAGAAGTTTGTTTAGAGGTTGCATCTCCTTTTCTCCTGAACAACCGGCGTTGGGACAAGTCATTATATATTTGGAGGGGTCGTCTTTGTGGGGTAATAGGGTCCTTGAGCGCGGTGCCGCCAATTATTGTCTTTTATTGAATAATGGTGGACCCTTGCAATCACATCTCTAGCTTGTTGGGTCATCGACTTGGTCCTAGAGTCGATGCGCCGTCCATTTCAAAGTCACTTGGGTAAGGTCAGGGCAGACTGACTGAAAGAGGGCCAGATGTAGTAGGGTTTGACTGGGCTGGGAGGACTGATTTGTAGGTCCCTCTGATCTGATATTTTGTCTTCGATCTCGATTTCCTGTATCTTCTATTGGTCCTTAAGATTACTAACTCGGCCCCATCGGTAGATTTCGTTCGCGGCGTCTCTAAGGCCTGTGTTGAGGCGGCCATTTAATCTCTAGCTCCCGCGGTGCATCAGAGAGACCGAGATCTCTGTGTTTCAATTCAAGGGACAGACGCAGTTCAGGTCTGCTTTTATGGAGCGTGAAGCTTGTTCAGCATTGATGTATTTAGTTGCATGTGAGTCCCGTGTTAGAGCTTCGTCCGCTGGTGGTGGGTGTTTCTTGTGCGGTCACGCTCCATTGCTTGCTTGGTCCCGTCTGCATGGGTGTGGGGCCGGCCATCTTGGCTTTTTGTGGAAGCCTCCGAGTCCGTGAGACGGGGAGAGAAAGAGGGACGATTCTGGGCCTGATTGGGCTTTTTGATTGCCTGCCTTACCCTCTGGGGTTTCCTCTAGGCTTTAGACTGTTTTGTGGTAATTTTTTTGGGGTGGGGAAGAGCGCTGTTTGTTGTAGTTTTTATGCTGGGTCTGGGGAGCTCCCTGGATACCCGACCCGTTCTCATCGGCGTCCTGGACACGCCCCCCCATATTAGATATTATCGCTTTTAAAGTATCATTTCAAACATGTTACACTAAACTGTAAACCACACACACCTCATTGTTTAGCATTAACATATAAAACAAGGAGTCGCCCACATATGACTGGGAACTGGTCATGTCCCAGGCGCTTAAAAAGGTTACCGATGCAAGGCCACACCCAAACCGACGTGCGTCGTGAAACAGTATTGGCTGTGACCCTAGTATTATGTTTACGGTTAGTGCAGAGTGAGTATGCGCGCGCGTGCGTGGGGGGTGCGTGCCAAGACGTGGAGGCCAATGTTCATTCAGTGGGAGGGGTGTTTGCGTGCATTTCACGGGCCTAACATGAAGTCACACGTATTTTGTTAGCTCATTGGCTGATCGTCCGTTTACAAGTTTAGAAAATCTACGTGTGTAGAAGTGAATTTGTTTCGCTTCCATATCATAACTTTCAGCCATGATATGATATGCTAGCAGCCACCATGAGGAACATGTATTGAACGACAGCGTAAAATACGTTGCGCATGCGCTAAAGACTTAGTCCACCATTCGTGAGCGTGCGCGCAACAGACGTTGTGCGCGAACATTATTATGATACAGGCATCGGAACAACATATCAGTAGTAATGCCAGCAACGCCATTTGAAAAAATGAGATAGTTCTGTATCTTAGTTTATCCTTGCACGTTAAACATTATACGGAACTAATGCGTGAATATCCACAATCATATAGAGATGTGTTTAGCGTTGGTCATGAGTGAAACATAGATAATGTGCCATCTTTGAACATCAGTGTTTGTGTAGGATTTCACAGATCGGGAGATTGAGAGGATGAACATGGGACCAGTATGATTTCAGATGGACAACGTTATAATTTAAGATGATGTGACGACTAGCCAACAATTATAATAAATATGTAACAATACTTTCAATGATTGGCGCAGAATTAACAATCACTACAATATGTATCTACTATTGTCAAATATTTACTATCACTTATTATCATAATGAGTGTATAGCACTGAAGTTAGACTATATATTCATAATTTTAAATTTTACATACATTATATGTTTGGTCAAGGTGATATAGCTACCACATTATCACTCAGCAAACACATTAATCTACTATAATTTATTCTCACGTGTGACTTGTCAAAGAATGTAAATGTACATAACAACTTGTAGACATGTATCTGAACGTACACAATAACAATAGGAAGGCGATAAAAACTTTTTAGTGTGATGAATTAATTATCACCTAGTGTGTGGTAACTATGATGCATGAGCAATGAATGGTTAGTACAGATCATTAAACCATGAAACTTTGTGTGTACATTTAATCACACGAGTAACATAGTTTAGTGTATTAGTAACGTTCAACACATACATAGCTAAGTGCGCCGATGATAAAAAACAAAATTATGTAGGTTTATATATTTCGGTGGAAATACATGATAACACCAAAACTAACACACACAACACACTATGTTGCTGAAATGTGTGCGTATGTAAATGTATAATCATTTATGTGCATAGGTGACAGTAGTTATTAAGGATCATGATCATTATGAATAGTACGTGAATGAAATAAAAAATTTAAATACATGTATTGTGTTGAATGATAGGAAAATTGAGAATCCAAAGAACTATACTTGGGAATGGTGTTAACAATTTGACAATGTCGCTGTACGTCAATCAAACACATCTTTCACTAATACCAACACATGTGACAATTGTAGTAATCAACATGAAGATGAGTGAGGAATAAAAAATCACATCCATTGCAATGTAATGATGTTTACCACATTGGGGTCATTTCATACAAACATTCATTGATGTTAACATGCTCATGTGCATGAATGGATGTGCTACGTGTCAAAATTACATGTTATGTAATGTACGTAATGATTTGAAAACACACTGCACAATGACCCCAATGTAGAAAAAAGAACGACACAATACAGAAACGACATTTTTCAATGTCAAATCATTTTCATACGTTTCTTTATACCACTGTAAACTATACTGTATCGAGGGTTTGCACATCTATTACAGATGTGAATTCAATAAATACACATGAGTCCTGGAGTGATATACCTTGAAAAGAAAACAGAATTGAATATAAATCATTGTCATGACATGTTCATTAGGTAAGCAACACGCAGAAGTGACACTTTTGTAGTGTGATATGAAACAAAATCTAGAATACGTCAAATAGATCTCTAAATACACATAGTCTACAACATCATTGTAAACACCAGTCACACCAAAAGAAAAAATTGTATGTAACCATATTGTACTAGCTTATTGCTATGATTTAGTAGGGTATTGTGTATGATAACCAAAAAGCATGAGTAAAGAAATATAGATTTAGTACACAATTCCTCACATACACACAACACCTTTTAGGCGGTAGAAGTATAATACAACCTGTTATGAATGAAACCGGTTGCCACATGCAATTGCCCACACAGCAGAGAACAGAAAGGGCAGAAACCATATTCATCGTGTTCCTAAGTGAATTGAATTTGGACACATGTATTTATCATACAATGATATTTACACTATGTCAGTATATGAAATAGTATTTGCTTACAGAAAAATATGGTATGACAGCGACGTGTCTCCACACCACAGGTGTTGCTCAGTGTCGCTGGTAAATCTGGGATGGCTCTCCTCCAAGCGACGTATTGTCTGTTTCTAAATATTGCGGAGTGCGAGTGTGCAAATGCAACATGCAATTTAATATCTGACACTTAGCAGGCTTATATGAAGTGCCCCACCAGTTCATCTAAACCACAGAATATGTTTCAGAAGCCCAAAATGTCTCGCTATGATGGATCGTGTTAGATTATGTGCCACTTATACCTCTCCTCTGCTTCACATTGAGGGTTTGCCACGGGGTCAACACAACCACGCCTAATTCCGTATCTGAGTCCTCAATCCATCGTGTACAAAATTGATACAATTTGTGCTTAACATTATTAAATTCAACAGTTCAAGAAAACAAGAGTTGTGTAACACATCATAATATGATTTACCCACCAGCAACCAGGTCCAAATAGCCTTCTTCGAACGATGGAAGAATGATGAGTTTCCGGGATAAGGAATCGTGACTGGAACCAGGGAATTGGCTACCACATGCAAATCTTCATCGTGGCAAGCATACACACCTGTACATTCAGGGCATGGTAGTGCGACGATTGCGGAAGCATGCTCACTCGACTAGGCGGGATCAAAGCAACTTGGGTGCAATCTATTGCACCCATCACACATGGAGCCCGGCATGGCAAAAGAGCCTTCCTGCTTTCAGCCACTCTGTGTGCTCTGTAGGAAAATGATATAATTCCTAGCGCGTCTATTCAGTGCACATAAATGGGTAAAGGACCGCGAGAATGTAGATTGCGAGACCCCCCCACTATGCCCACCAGTTGTCTGGGAATGTGCAACGGAAGCAAAAAGAATGCACCACGCCATATTAACAATCCCAGGGACTGCACAACCTATGGCTGTACACAAATCAAATTCACACGTATCTCTTCATAAAGAGACTAAGATGCTGGCTGAACTAAAATGATACCGATTTAATTTCCTCCTCAATCCATCTACATGATTATCTCCCTCTACATGATGACGGGCACATTCTCTCCTCTCTCTTCCTCTCATCTCCTTGCCCTCTCCCTCGCCCTCTCCCTCTCCTCTCGTGTCCCTGACCTGACCTGTCTCTGTCCCTGCTCCTTCCTTTGCTGTGAATCCTGTCCTCAGGAGCTCTCCTCTAATACGAATCTCCTCGTCTCATGACATTCGTCATCTTTCAGGTCTGTAGCTGTCAATACGCAGGAATTGGCTTCTTTAATAGCTATGTGTGATGTCAGGTGACTTGATGACAGGGATGGTGTTACATTAAAATACAAGTAGTTAACTCCAAACGGGTATCCCAGTACGAATTAAAAAAGGATTTTTTAGTGTGTTCACCAGGCAATCATGATATTTGACAATGAAGTACGTTAAGCTTGTACAACAATTTATTCGCAAGTATTTATGGAATGTGTAAGCATATACCACTTATACACGCAACACTCAGTATCTCATTAGGATACAACCAGACATTGACGTTGAAAAAAACATTGCAACAGTCTATTTCACATGTTATTGTCACATGTTCACATGAACTATTGTATTGGTCATATGCATATTTAAGCCATCAGGAACTTGCTATTGTTATGTTTCAATCGTGTAAAAATGAGTAACTATTACAGATCGGTTTGAAACTTAGCATGAGAGGGATTATATGCATGTGTACAATGTAAACAAATGAATGTAATTGAGTGTCCAATTGCAAATCATCAAAAGAGGGAGGGTCACAAAGTACATGTAAACATGAAAACAAACAGCTACATTAACATTGATCATGCGTTACACATTCAAAGAGTTCTCTATGTCTACCAACATTACTACGCTCGGAGATCTGTTAGATGTGTGAAATTGTTACATCATATAATAAATTGAAGCACACTAAGTAACAGTTTATATTATGTGACCTCTTCCTTTAAGAGTTTACTATTGGAGTTTACCTTCACACATCATAACTTAAGACTAATGTGACACCAACATCAAAACTAGAAAAGTACAAAGTTCTGCCAATATAAACGTAAGCGTTGACACGATGAAGTGAATCACATCGACACTGTAATGCCAAGCACATTTGTATTAGGGCAATAGAAAGTAAACAACTCCTATAAAGGTAAAAGTCCCGCGACCATTGACTCCAATGTGAGTAGAGATGAGCTATTTTTTCTAAGTGCCGTCCTAGCAAACCTGCGATCCTTCTCCCTCCTCCAACTTGCCAACTTACTAGGCGGGGACAAATTGCCATAGAAATCTCCATTTTGAGTGCCGATCAGCACCGCCTAAGCTGATTGGGCTACTAGAATACAGCCGATTTAAAAAGTGCCGAACAAAAAGTGCCGATAAGTGGTATCGGCGGCAGCACGATGCCGAGAAATTTTTATCGGGAGACAAAATGCCGATTTGACCACTTATCGGCGCTTACGAATCTCCAATGCCATTTGGCGGGACGGGAAAATGCCGACTAAAAATCCTTACGGCGTTACTGCATGAGGCCCTAATTCTTTCAAAGCTAAGCTTGCACATATTGAAACTGGTCTGTATTGTTATATACACATAATAATAGTACCTTTAACTGGGCATGCAAGGTTGTATAAATGTACTATATAACCTTTTCACTTAATGTAATATGTAGTTGTAACCATGAAACTGATTTGTTATAACCCGTGCCCATGACACACTTGAAACGAGCGGTAACTCTCAATGAGTACTTCCTGGTAAACATTTTAAAAAAAAAAAATAAATAAATGGTAATTCTGCCTGGGTATGTGGTGACACCATCATGGCTAGGATCTTTAGTGAAATGCCCAAGCACGCCCACTACGGCAAAGCCCAGTACACGCACTTTAAAGATAACACCTCGTGCAATACATTCCATACTCATTTCTGAGATTTGATAAAAATGCACAAATATAACAGACAATAATTCCCTGGAGCCACTTCAGATAATAACCTGCGAATCGGAGAGTAGTCCATGAATCAAGATGTGTATAAAGAAGTCCACCAGTCCACAATGTCCCCGTTCTTTTACAAGAACTGCTGGGTGCAAATAAAATAAAAACAACCATTGCGCAGAGTAAACCTATGGCGGTCAGTATTCCAAGACCACACGTTTGACTATCTACTTACTTAAATGTAAAGAAAATGGGCCTCAAAGTTTCTTTAAGTCCCCCATGAGTGGCTCGACTGATTCACTGCTGGTATGTACGCTTTATACTTCCAGCATCAGCATCACCATACCGATTGGAAAGAAGAAAGTGGGCACCAATGTATAGACTATAACTGACTTATTGTTTAAAAATGACAAGCATAAAAAAATGCATCAAATGCGAGAATGCCATCTGTGTCCTAAACAAGTGCGTCCGCTTCACATGGGAGGATGCAGAGGGATTGCAGGGGGAGGCTGGAGGGCGTGGGTCCCCGCTTGTGGCCCGCGACGCGAGCGCCTAGTACCCATCCCGATGACGTTCCCGTCAATCAAACTCCTTTCCTTCCACCGGGTCTGCACGTTGCAGACATGTCAAACCAAGCTCCACCCACCGCGCGTTTCGTGACCTGACGTCACTTCTTCAGGGGTAATGGAGCTGGGGGGCACTTGAGGTATTTATACCCTTGTGCAAAGCTGGACACAGGAGTTCCCTTGTTGATGTCTGATTGGAGAAACTACTGTATAATTGTAACTTGTTGGCTGATCACTGGAATTAGTGTGTTTTAGCAGGTTTAACCACTCATGCCTGGATATACAGTGCACTAGATGATACATTCTAGCAATTGCTGTAAAACACTTAACAAAAATTTTTATACATCAGTATCATTAAAAAGCATAATAAAACTCTAAAATTGTAGAAAATAAAAAGTAATAGCAACCTTGTGGCTTATTCAACTGTGCGAGATATAGCTATTTGTTTAATCCCTGTTGCTAACAGCATAAAGGAACCAGGGTGGAAAGAGATTTTTGCTAGCCAAAAAAACAAAAACAGATAACCTGGTTATGCAATATTCAACATCGCAGTTACAGACCTAAAGCCCTCAAGAATGCTGCCAGGTCAAATTCGATGTTTAGTCCTCTCGGGTTATGGTTTTGAGGGTATATATCCAGTGAGCTTTCGGTTGGATATAAGATTGATTTTATCACCCCTCCAAATTTGCTCTTAGGGAGTCGACCCTTTCAGATAACCCTTCCGGATTTTGCCCATGTTTATTTTTAAAGTGACTGGAGAACGAGGTGTCTCCAGACCCTTGTTTATATAAAACTGTCTGCAAGACGTCGTTTCAATGGTCTACCTGTTGCCCTACATATGTATCTCCAAGGAAGCTCAAAGGTAGACCACAAAAGGAGTCTTGCAGGAAATGAACGACTTTGTAGGAAAATCTGACCTGTAACATTGGATTGAAAATGTTTGATTTATGTGGAACCTACAGCCAATACATTTGTTCACAGTAAAGAATCCGTCAATTCCTTAAGCCTGTGTACTTTGGTTTTTACGGAATGTGAACGCGACAGCTCGGGACAGAGTTGAAGCTTTAAATTATTGGCCCTCTTAAACACTATTCGGGGGTGTTTAGGTAGTATTGTTTTAAGTATAGCATCCCCTGGAATACTCCGTGTTTCCTAATTATTTGTGTATTTTGTTTGACATCCCAGTTAATACTTGGTTATAAAGGGGATGAACTCTACACCCCTTATTTGTTTTGATTTTTTGTCCATACTGATTAGGTCATTTCTATCTACTGACCGACACACTTTATTCGACGCAAATACCCAGTAGGTACCTGGCAGAGCTACCTGGAATGCGCCGCTCCTCACCTGACAAGCCCGTTCAGTTTGCCTTCAGCTGGGTTCATGCGCCTGGCTGTGACGGGCGGTGACTATTGTTAATGATAATGATTAGGATTTATAGGCTGCAATGCTTCGCGTTGTCTACCAGATGCAGAAATTCAGGAATGTAATGCCAGTTATATATATACTGTGCAGTAGTTTGCAGCCAGCGGGGAATAAAAATGCTTCAATCCTGCTGGAAAATAACCCATGCACTCGCGCAGCAGAAAACAGTCACAAACCTCAATCCACCCAGGGAATTACCGAATTAGTGGGACTAGCCGCGCTTGAATAATAAAGTTGTCGCCAGTGTATGTCCTTTACCATTTCTAAGGCTTCTCAACCATTTGGGATTAATTCCTTGGATAAAGCTTTATCCTTAAGATCATTGGCCTGCATCTCAAATAGTTCTGTTGAAGCAACTTTTTTAGTTAAGAACTGGCCTGGGAATATTGTTACATCAATCGTGTGTGAGGGAGACGCCAAGGTATTTTATTGGCACTACTACTTTTATAAAAGGTCTTTCGTTTGAATAGTCCCTCGCTGCCTAGAACAAGTTAGATGTAGATCTAAAAGTTATACTTGTGGGGCTGATGTTAAAGGTGAATTTAAGGCATAGTGTGTTATTTAAGTATTTTTGGAACTCCCAAGTTTTCGCTAAACTTCCCCAGTCTCTCATTCTCTTCCTTCACACCCACGCTGACAGATCTCTTCTCTTCCCCCCTTTCTATCACACTCACGAGACACTGCGTCGTCTTCGCATCTTGCAACTTGCTTCCCCCACTGCTTTACTATATCTCTCTCTAGCGATCCCTCATCCCAGGTCGCCTCGCCTCCCTATATCAAGGGGGCACGTCCAGCGACTTCATTTATGTCAAGGTAGATTTGATATATTATATGCCAGGATCGCATCGCTATGTTTGTAAAAACAGATCAGATGTATTTCATGCCATGACAATAACGATGTGTAGGTTAAAGCAGGTTTACTACGTTACCTATCAGGAACATTCTTCTGTATACAGTATGTCAATCAGAAAGCTGACTGTGTACTAGTATAGGCTATATATATGATACTACACACAACGCATACAGATCCAATAAAAGCCAGACCTAAGTCATAATTAATATAGAGGAGAAAGAAAGATAGGACGCCCCCCCCCCCCCCCCCCCCCCCCCCTGTCCTACCCTCACCACCCGCCCCCGCGTTCCCCGCCCTTCATCGCCCCAGTGGAACGCTGCCAACCGGCGCTAAGTAACCAATAGAGAAATATGCACCCTTATATACCTCACCAAAATGGTAAAATTACCCGAGCCATACAGCTAGCATAAACGACTTCAACAACCACAACCTGAACATCTCTCCAGACCCCCCCCCTCCCCCCCCCCCCCTTACCTCCCCCCCCCCCCCCCCCCCCTTTTTTCACTACCCCCCCACACTACCCCCCCCCCCTCCTTGGCAACACACAAACAACCACCAAAGAAAATATAGACAAGACACACCCCTGCTCCACAAACAAAGCAGCTCTCGAAGTAATAAATCCCTAGGACACGAAAGCAAGATCTCCCCCAGTGGGAAGGGTGAGATCCTGAGTCCCCAAGCCACAAAAAACTCACAATGACATCCACAGCCCCAGTAAAGATCTGTTCACTAAATGTTAAGGGACTACAAAATAATAGAAAACGGAGGCTTGCTCTCAATGACATGAAAAAAACAGGAGACCCACTTCACATCACAAGACCCCCCAAATTTATTCAAAAAAATATTCCCGACATGCTTTTTTGCATCATTTAGTAGTAAGAAGAGGGGTGTGGCTATCCTTATCAGACAAGGCACCCCATTTAATCATGTCAGAACAACAATGGACCCAGAGGGTAGATTTCTAATGGTATATGGCTCCCTAGCGGGCTCGGCAATCGTCCTGATCAATGTATACGCCCCAAACGAGAACCAAACAGAATTCTTACAAACTGTTCTCGAGGGTGTTGACCCGGGATATCTGTCGTCGATGATAGTGGGAGGAGACTTAAATATAGTCTTAAACCCTACCGAGGACAGATCAACCACCATGGGTCCCCCCCGTACAACCCACTCCCAGATCAAAGGGAAAACGTTTAGGGAAATCCTGAGCGAATTCTCGCTGGTGGATGTCTGGAGAACCCAACATCAGGGCCAGAGAGACTACACATTCTACTCAGCACCTCACCAGACTTACTCTCGAATAGACCACTTTTTGACCACCAAAAATGTGATGGCGGCAGCCATAGAATCAGACATTGGCTCAATCACATGGTCAGACCATGCCCCGGTCACCTTGACTCTGTCAGTCCCCTTTGAAAAAACAACAACGTACACCTGGAGACTGAACGATTCACTACTAAATCACCCAGAGATCGAGAGAGAAATCAGATCCTCACTTAAGGACTATTTCTCCTTCAACATGGGAACAGTCTCCTCTCCAGCAATCCTATGGGAAGCCCATAAGGCAACTATCAGAGGGAAATTTATTTCCATCGCATCCCACAGGAAAAAAGCCTGCCAAGCGCTAATCAAAGAACTCACAGAAAGTATAAAAGCAATAGAGCAAGCTCATAAAGCAAATCCCTCCAAAAAAATATACAAAACATTAATAGATGCTAGAACAAAACTTAGACAAACCCAGCTGGAGGACGTTGAAAAGGCCCTCAAATGGACCAAACAACAATATTATGACAAAGACAACAAGGCCGACAGACTCCTAGCCAGTAAATTAAGAGGGATACAAAAAAGATCCCAAATAACGGCGATCAAGAGTAGGTCCGGTGAGATTCAATATAGTGAAAGCAAGATTGCAGCGGAATTTACAAAATATTATACAGAACTATACAACTTGAGAACTAAAAACGTCCGACCTGTACCGATAGCGTCAGAATCTATAACTCAATACTTAAATAAATGCCAACTCCCCT
>WSYH01007139.1:0-34439 GCA_036426205.1 Ascaphus truei | reverse complement strand
TAAGCCTATTTAGTACAAATGTTGCCTTGTAGGTGCACCTAAGTGAAGATGAGGATAGAAAGGAAATCCTCAGGGTGGAAGGAGAGAACAAAGTCCCTTAATCAGTGCACAGCTACTACTGATATGGACACAATTGTGATGATGTGTATAATAAAACACTGAGAGAGATTAAAGTAGATATGAGGGAAAGCCGTGATGCTGCATAATCAGTAGGTATTTAGTGTGAGGGGAAGCAGGAATACTGTGTGTTCAGTGAGTGAACTAATATATCACTTTTATTGAATAGGCTTTTTAAATAAATAGCTCACAAGACAAAACTAATAGCACTGTAATGTTTCATTGCAAATATGAGGTTAACAAATCTATATACAATTAAAAATAAAATATTAAAGGACCCCTTCGTCTAGCGGCAGCCTATCAAAGAGGCAGTACCTCCACCTCTCAGTGTTTTATTATACACATCACAGCTGTTTCCATCTTACTAGTAGTTGTGCACTGATTAAGGGATTTTGTTCTCTCCTTCCCCCTCCCCTCCACCCCCACCCCCGAGGGATACCCTTTGTAGACAGGTGTGCCCTTTATCTCAGTGCCATGTGTCCATTCTGTTTAACCTCTTACTATTTAAATATGTTCTGACTCTAATATATCAGGGATTACACTGGGAATCCAGGAAAGTTGGTCTCTTTGCAGGCAATGTCCTTCACTCTATTGAGACACCTTGTATCCTTGCTGGATATTTTCAATGCTTTGGATACATTTAGTAATCATTCTAACTTTGAAATTAATATTTCAAGTCTGAGGCTCTCAATATTTAACTGCTTCCATCCTGAAACAGTTGAGCTTATTGCATTACATTTTTATATCAAATGACAAAATGCAAATCTGAGTTATCTAGGGATAAAGATTACTGACTTCTTCCAGTCACTATATCAAGCAAGCTATCCTAATCTAATCAAAACTCTCAAAAAAGACTTAAACGTGGTCTAAGTACTCTACGTCTTGGCTAGGGAAAAGTATTCAAATGAATTTGTTCAACATTCAAAAGACTTCAGAGCTCTTGGAATGAATATGGTTATTGGCCCCTTAGACCACCACCTTATCACACATATATACAGATGTAGTCAATGTTATTACGCCCCCTGGCACATTGTAGATTTGACATAGAGAAAGCAACAAAATGAGAAGCAGTTATTGTCTAAAAATCAGTTAGCCATGAAAAGGGGCAGGGCTACTGGGCTAATTCACTAGTGGGAGCACACCAGCTGGTGCAATAATAATATTGGCTACACATACAGCTCAACCCCCTTATAACGCTGTGCTTGGGGTCCAAAGAATCATATCTCGTTATAAGTGGATCGCGTTAGAAATAATCTACAATTGTATGCATTGTACAATAAAGTATTTAAGATACCAATAAATCGTGTTGTAAAGTATTCATAAATTCGAAAATTGGGAGCCACGCTTGCATCGCGTTATAAGCGGATTCGCGTTGTAACGAATAGCGTTATAACGGGGTTGAGCTGTATATATATATATATAAATCATGTATTATTCAAAATATGCACCCAAATGACTCCTTTGTTACACAGACTTGGGTTCTAAATGTAAACATGTCACTAGTAATATAAAGTGTTAATACCCTAACTCAAGCGCTAAACCTAATTAAAGTGTGAATTACACGTGAATGTATACCATGAAATTACAAACCAATTGTGATTACAAGAGGCCAAAGCTAAAGGCTGCCGTAGGCTTTCACACAATGCAAAGTACCTCAACTTTGCATACAAAACTGTGAAGGGGAAATGAGGATACCCTGGCGCTAAAGAGTCACTGTGTCCATAGAGAAACAAACCAGTCTTTGAAAGAGTGTCTCAAAGTCCAGAGACTTGAAGGAAGGGCTGTAGTATTTCTTTGCTGCTGTATTCTTCAATACACCTGGAATTGATAAAAGGGTAACCATTGACGCTAGTCATACATGATGTTGTATTTAACCCCCGTAATTCAACTTACCCAGTGTGGACTGGAATGCACTTACAAGAGTGTCTCTTTCAGGGAACAGTGGAGGACAATCTGTGCTTTATTCATTGTTTGTTCTATGTAACACGAATCCCCTAGTTACTTCCTTGATCTCTTGGATTTCGTGATTCCCAGAATCACCAACTCATCGAACACCACAGATAAGGAGCAATTGTGAACAATAGCCAAAAAAGGGGTCAAAAAAGTTATTAAAACGGCGCTAAACAAGCCTGACAAAAACCGGCTACTATGCCTGCACTAAAAACAGGTGAATGTTATCTCACATGATCCACATGATACATGCGTTGCAAAACAACATGAGGATGCCATCGCAGCTTGTAACTCACCTCCTGTGCTGGGGGGTTGCTCCGGAAGAGATAGGCTCTCTCAACAGCCTGGCCTTTCCGTGTTGGGGGTGTATTAGATCTCTCCCCCCACTCAGTCTGCTCCGGTTTGCAACGATGGTCTATGGCAGACTCCTCTCCTCCCAAGCCACAGTGATTGCCACTGTCGCACGGATCCTAACCTCCATCCCTAACTAAATTACAATTTGTATAAATTTTATAATTTTTATGTAAGTTTTTAAATGTTGTTATCACTTTTAGGTGTTAGGTCTGCTGGGAATGTTGTTATCAGAATCCCAAGGTGTTAACATCCTTAAGATACACATTGGTATATAGCAGACAAGTTGCACCATATGTGATACACTACAGTAATCACTCAAAGGGTTATAATCACCTCTAGAGGGTATATAAAGAATGAGACCAGTAGCAACTCCTCATTCCTTTGAGAGCAAAGTGCGTGCCTACGTCACGAAACCGCTGTTTTAGTGGGTGGGAGGAGGTAGGCAAGGAGTTGGGAGATTGGGAAGAGAAGGGGAAAGAAAGGGGGATTGGGAAGTGAGAGGAGGTCTGAAAGAAAAATAGGGTGAAATAAAAGGGGGGTTTGTTCCCAGAGAGAGAGACATCCCCCCCCCCCCCCGGGAAACTTGGTCTGTACGCAGGTGTAAGGTAAAGGGTTGGAACTTGAAGGTAAATTGTGGTGTGTGTCGGTTTCAAGAATAGAGGTGATATTTAACACCCCAGATAGGTGATTTGGTCACTAGAGAAGTGTGTCCAGAGCAAAAAGAAGAGGGGTCCCAGGACAGAGCCTTGGGGTAACACCCCAAAGAGTGTCGATGGTTGGAGAGGAGGATGTGTTCGCAAAAGGAGACACTGAAAGGACGTTGGGAGAGGAAAGGGAAAATAGAGGAGATCAGGATAGAGCTTTGGTTACAAATACCAGAGTATGGAGAATGTGAAGAGGGAGAGGGTGTCACGTGGTCAATGCGCAGAGATGGTCGAAGTATATGAGAAGAGTGTATGGACCTATGTCTTTGGAAGCAGGGAGGTCATTAGTATTGTAGTTGAAGGCTGTTTACAGTGGAGGTGAGCAGTACGGGGCGCCAGGTTGTTTACAGGGTCTAGGAGAGAATAGGTGTGAGAATATGTAGCAAATCGAGAGAAATATAAGGGCCGTTTCAAGGAGTTTGGAGGCAAAAGGCAGGAGGGAGACAGGGCGATGTTAGAAAGACAGTAGTGTCAAGCTGCTGTTTTGGTAATGTTTATACGTGTTGCATGTTGAGGATGAGCGAACAGGTCCCAGAGTAGAGGGAAGAGTTCAAAATCTGTGTGAGCGTAGGGATAGAAGAACAAGAGGTTTTTGAGATGGGTCAAGAGATCAGGTGGGTAGGGAGAAGAGGAGATCAGCAAGTGGCACATACTCCTCGAGACAGAGAAAAAGAGTCAAGGGAAGGCAGGAGGAGAGTTAGGAAGCGGGGTGGGGGGTAGGGGAGGCAACAGGGGATGGTTGATATAATGGATTCCACCTTTTCCTTAAAATAGCAGCAAAAGTCCTGATGTGGGATTGGATGAAAGAAAGAAGGGAGTGGCAGGCCAAGGGTGGTCTGAGTAGAGAGTAAAGACAGAGAAGAGTCGGCATGGGTTATACTTGGCATGTTGATTAAGTGAAGAAAAAATAGGTTGGTTTAGCTGGAGAGGCAGCAGAGTTGAACAGGACAGCATTTAAATTTGTAGTGAAGGAAAGTCTGCAGAGATGAGAATCATCCAGAGCGTTCAGAGGAAGAAGTGGAGAAACGCAGCATGCGCGTGTGGGGAATTTAGCCAGAGTATGGTTAGAAGGGCGAGGACGGCAGAAAAGAAGAAAGCCGGGGCACGTAGATCAGCGAGGAGGTAAGGCAAGAGTTGCAGTTACTGACCAGGTTTGTCAGGTCTGTAGCAGTGGCTGAGAGAGGAGAGTGAGGAGCGAAAGTGGAATTAAAAGTTGGTCGGTAATAGAGCGACAGGTTTTCTGCAGAAAGAAACGGATGGGCTTAAGAGGGAGAGGAAGCGAAGCGAGAGATAGAGCAAATGAGTTGAGGTGATGGGACACAGAGAGAGGAAAGGGGTAAATGGAGAAACCAGTGAGAATAGAGTTTAGTGAAAAACCTGGTCTAAGCAAGTGGCCATCCTTGTGGGTGCAGGCTGCAGGCCAATGTTGAAGGCCAAAAAAAGAGGGTTAAAGAGAAAGCCTGGAGGAAGAAGGGAAGCCCAGGGAGAGAGGGGTCCTCAATGTGGCAATTGAAGTCCCAAGGAGAAGAACAGGGGTGTCTGAGGGGGGGAGAGAAAGAAAGAGAGCCCAGGCATAAAAGTGAGAGAGAAAGGCAGAGGGGAGAGTAGGAGGTAGTGGCGGCGACGAGATGGGAAGCCACGTGGACAGGGAAGGAAGAAGATCTAGCCGTGTGAGCCTAAAGGAGGGAAAAGCAAATGAGAGGGAAGAATAGGAAGGGTTCGGTTAGGAACAGCAGAGAGAGGAGAGCAGGAGCCCAACGCTCTCCACCCCTGCCATCAGGGGGGCAGAGTGTGGGAGAGAGAAAGGCCACCATAAGAGAGGGTGTTGTCCATTGTACAAGTTAATACGATCAATGCAGGATCGGGGTATTTAAAATTGGTGGTTCCAATCAATAACAGAATACATACCTGAGGAAGAATAAGATAAATGCTGTTAGGCTACTACAGTGAGTTCTCCCTTTTAAACTCACATGCTTGCAAACTTTGAAAAAGGGCACTTCTTGGACATTGGGCCGCAAAGAAAAGCCAGATCCCCAAAAAAGTGACACTATTGGATGTGAATACTAGGTTATAATTAAAAATTGTTCCTGTTATTATGTCATTTTATTTAAAAACATAATTGAGAATGTAATGTAGAACTGTATATTTAAATGGGGTTAATAGATATATATATTATATATATATATATATATATATATATGTATAGTTATATACAGTGCTGGACAAATACCCAAAAATCCACTCCCCAAACCAAAAAATTCTACTCGGCCACCTAGCCCGCCCATAGCCACGCCCTAGTCCCGCCCACCCCCACTTACAAATGCCCTCGTTAGGTGCGTGTGGGTGTGTGAATATTTCCACACCCATTTAACCAGGTTGATGCCTCCGTTCACCAATATCGAAAGCAGCAAGCAATCTCGCTGGGATGCTGACCTGATCCGCAGTCACGCAATGTCCAGGTACCCGCCATAGCCCATGAAACAATGTTATATGTTGGAGGGGAGGTGTTCCCTTTACCTGTTTCTGGGTAGGGGGGAATTCCGATGGTCTCCTGGTGAAGCTTGAGAGGTTAGGTATATTTCAATAAGATATATAGGGTTAAACATAGATATCCAGATCCAGAGTGGGGGAGGGACAGACAGAGAGGAGAGAGAGGAGGAGAGAGACACAGACAGGGAGGGAGAAGAGGGACCACAGACAGAGAGACAGGAGAGAAACCACCAGGACAGAGAGGAGAGAGAGAGACAAAAACAGAGGAGAGAGGAAGAGAGAGCCACACACACACAGACCAGAGAGGGACGAGCGAGAGGAGAGAACACAGAAAAGGGAGAGAGAGAGGGGAGAGAAGGAGACAGAGAGTGAGAGGAGAGACACAGACAGAGAGAGGGGAGAGAGCGCAGAGAGAGACAGAGGAGGGGCGAGAGGAGAGAGAGAGGGCGAAAAGGACGAGAGAGGGCCGAGGAGATGATGGAGAGAGGGCCGAGAGATTGAGGAGAGACAGAGAGAGGGGAGAGAGACAGAGAAGGGGCGAGCGACAGAGAGAGGGGAGAGAGACAGGAGAGGGGAGAGAGAGAGGTGAGAGACAGAAGAGGGGAGAGACAGAGGACAGAGAGAGGGGGATGGAGAGGAGACGAAGGGGAGAGACAGAGACAGAGAAGAGGGGAGAGAGAGACAGAGAGAGGGAGAGAGACAGAGAAAGAGGAGAGGGGAGAGAGACGAGAGGGGGGCGAAGTAGACAGTGGAAGAGAAGGAGAGAGAGGGGAGAGAGGACAGGGAAGGGGGGAGAGAGACGGACGGAAGGAGAGAGAGACGGACGAGAGAGAGACGGAAGAGAGAGAGACGGACGAGAGGAGAAGGGAAGATGAGAGAGGGGGATTTGGAGAGCGAGAGGGGGAGAGAGAAAGAGGGGGGGAGAGAGAGACGACAGAGTTTCGGAGAGGAGACGAGGAGGCGACTGATTGATTGGGGGGGTGACTGATGGGGGGTGACCGACTGGGGGTTATTGGGTTGGGGAGTGGTGATGAATGGGTGATGGGTGGGAGGGGTGAAGGACTGGAACTGATGACTAGATGGGTGGGGGTGGACTGATTTGGGGGGTACCTCTGGTGTCCTGCACACCCACACAACCCACTCTCTCTCTCATTATACCACATACAAACCACACAACACACAATTATTGTTGTTAAAAAATATTCACAACAGCCCGTGTTCTTTTACCAAGTAGCTTAACACATTTTGCAGGGGTTTCTGAAAACAAAAGACAGCCCATCATGGAGAAAGAATCGGTGCTACCAAACGTGGCCAGAATAGCCAAAGAGTTATGTACTAGAATGGGATCAAGAAACAACCCATGCGACACCTAAATGTGCCACTGGTATAAGTTATGCCACACACCACTCTCTCTCTCTCTTCTCTGTCTCATACACACCCACACACTCCATACAGCACACGCGTACAATCTCCCACACACCCCACCACCACACACAATCACAACTCTCCCTACACACACACACACACAACCACATCACGAGACACAAACCCACATCACACATCACGTCCCACACGACAAACCACAAACTATACACAACCAAACACAGACACCGACACACAAGCCAACACACACACACCCCACCTCACCCACACACCCCCCACCCCACCACCCCCCACACACACCACCACACACACCACCCTCTCGACCCCAGACACACAGCACACAAGCTCCAATAACACCAGCCCTCTCCCATTCACCCATCTCCCCATCCACACACACCACTCTCCATCCCACCCCCCCCACTCCCAATGCCCACCACAAGACACACACACAACTCTACCCATAACCACGCCCCACAACAGACCCAATTATTGTTGGATTAAACACTCTGTGTACATCAAGACCACACTGACTCCGACCAGGTCTCTTTATCACCACCCTGTAGTTAGATCCCCCTTTTGCTAGTGGGTTTCTGTAAGAACAAAGACAATCTGCGATCATTGAGACACTACTCTTCCGAAAAAGAATCGGTAGCTACCAAAGCGATGGCATGAGAATAGCACAGTGTTTTAAGTTTGTGACTTAGAATTGGGAGTCGATGACACAGCAATCATGCATGGTAGTACTGTTATGCAACGTAACAGCTACTCTCTCTCTCTCATAACCACACCACACACACACACAAGCACGGCACCCACACTAACACAAACTTTCACACTTCCATACACTGAATGAAACACACTCACACCTCTCCCATACACACACAACACACACTCCCAATACACACACACCCACACACCACAAGCCAACACACAGAACACACAACACACACACAACACCCCACCCACAGAGTCACACACCACATCACACCACACACAACACATACAACACACAACACTTCCCATGTAGACAACACTATCCCAGTGCACAACTTCTCCAGCCCATACACATACCTCTTCCCATACACTGTCCACTATACCTACAAAAACCAGCTTCTTCCATACACACCACACTCTCCCATTACACACACACTCAGTCCCCTACACTACACAACTCTACCCACATTACACATGACCATCACACACAACTAACACATATCCGATACACAAACACTTCTCCAGCAGACACACACACACACAACCCATACACACACCAACCTCATCCCATATACACACACATCACACACGCATCTCCAGACAACAACGACACCACCACACACCACCCCCCCAAAAAAAACTCTCCCATTACACACACACCACTCTCGCAAACAACCAGAGACACCAACACACACTCTCACCGATCGACAATAACCACACCACACCCACTCCCATACTACCGATCACATCACTTACATCGCATACACACCCTTACAACACCACACCCGTCCCATTCCCCTCACTATGACCTCTCCCACACCCAACACACACACACTCTCCCAGTTACACACACGCGAGAAGGGGCACGGGCGTCTGAGGAAGAGAGAAACATAGCAGATATATGTGCACCCGCGAGCAGGCCATAAGACTTACCCACCTGCTCACGAGGGCGCCAATCCGCCACGGCCTCGACGTGGGCAGCAGGAGTGCTGGGCGGAAGAAGGGGGGGAGGAACCCCCCCCGCACCACCTCCCGTCCGGCGGGCAGCAGAGTAGAGGCTGACCTAGGTAGGAGGACGGAAGAGGCGAGCCAGAGGAGCACACAAGCTCGGCCCCTAGCGGGTGGTACGGGTGTAATGAGGGCATCGGAACTGGAGGTGAGCATCCCGCACACACTTCCCGCTATCCGACAGTGTAGCGGAGCTAGTGGGGGACGGTAGGATTAGAAGGCACTCTAGACTCACCGACGCTACGCTGGGTGGGTAATGATAAGCGAGGGAGATGGAGCAGCCTTGCTGCATCCCCCCCACGGAAGCAGGACTGAGGGGCCGGGGAATGGAGGAGCGCTTCTAACTGCATCTGCGTGTGGTGCTGATGTGCATGTGAGTTTTTTTTTTTTTTTTGCACCATGCACCACTTCTCACTGCACTATCTCACTCACACAACTCCAGCAACTCACTCTCACTGCACACGGCACACACCTCTACACTGCACACTGCACACTGCACACACCACACACTACACACGCCAACTGCCCCACTCCACAGGCACTCACTGCACACTCGCTCACTGCACACTGCACCACACTACCAGCCACAGCTCTCCAGCACACAGCACTCACAGCACACAGGAATCACAGCACACGCAGTACTCACAGCACACAGCACTCAACAGCCTCACCGCACACAGCACTCACAGCACACAGCCTTCCCACCAGCACCACACTCTAAAAACGCACTCATACTCTTCACCAGCCACACAGCACCAGCACTCACAGAACCACTCTCACAGCACACAGCCACTCACAGACACTCAAGCACACAGCTCTCACACAACACAGCACTCACAGCACACTCTAAAGAACTAAACAAACACAGACTAACAGCACACTCCACCACACCTCCCCACTCCCTCTTTACCTTTGGTGTCGGCCTGCTGAGATCGGAGCGGGAGCTGGCATCAGGAGGAGTGGGGGGGTGTCGGGAGTAGGAGGGGGGGTCGAAGGAGAGGTGGAAGGAGGGGGTAAGTAGGGGAATTGGTGTCGGAGGAGGGGGGGTGGCTTTGGTGAGGAGCAGGCTGGACTCGGAGAGGGCCCATGTGGTATGACGCGATCCGGAGGGCCGAAGACGGTGTGGGGGCCTGTGGGGGGGAGGAGACATGGATGCCGGTGGGTGGAGATAGTCAGGAGGCAGGTTGCGGCTGGACTCGCCTGTAGGGGACGTGGAGGGATTCCGGCCACCTCTTCTTCCTCCTCACAACCTCCCTTCCAGATCAGGAGTTTTTTTTTAAGTAGCGCGACCCGGTTCTCGCGCCAGTCGATCGGGTGGTTCCCGAGGACTATAACGGGGTAGCCTGATTAACCAGGAACATTTTAACCGAATTTTAACCCCTAATATCGAGTCCACTACAAAGGAGAAGAATGATTGGATTTAAATGATTTTTATAGGATCAAGCACCTATTAAAACGAGAAGGACACATTTACCGGGTCAAACTGCCAGATCTTTCTCCTTTTCTACACAATGCAGACGTTGCCCTCAGAAGACTGGCTGAGAATGTCCCTCTGGGGAATTCAGCGTCTCAAACGCCCTGCACCACCACCCCGGTACGCTTATGAGAGCCCCCCGACTGCGCCCATGCACGAGCGACTTTCTTGAGACACACGCAATTAACGTGCGGCCATCGACATCGCCCCCAGCCATCAGCCCGATCCGTAGAGCTCCCTAGCTCAGGATATGTTACTTCCTGTCTGAAAAAGAACAACGAGAACCCGATGGAAAAGATTTTTTTATTCCTGTTTTATAACGAAATTTAGCACCTATCCAATCAAATAAGGGTCTTAAAGACGCATTGGCAATTTTAAAAACAAGGACCAAGGTTAAAAGAAAAACTTAGGGGAGAAACCAGATGTGTTTTTTCTACGCACCAATTAAAACAAAAATTAGTGCAAAGTATCTTTACCCTCCAACAGAATCAATGCGCTGGACAACTTTCTAAAGGATTTACGAATGACTCAATTGCTAGAGGCCTGCAGAAAAAAAGCATAGCAGGCACAAAAAAATAATTTCATTTAGATGCTCGGTTTATCAATCAAACTACCCAATTAAATTCACATTATTACATGCACAAGCAAAGGGATCGTATGATACAATGGGATATAATGTCCAATACGTGGGGAGAACAATCCGCAAATTAAAGACACGTATAGGAGAAAACACATTAGAAATATCACCAATGGTTTAGAGGACAAATATCGGTGTTCAATCTCTATGCAAAAAGAAACAAGCAACACAATACATAAACAAAGCACCAGCATGGACCTAAAATGTTTGGGCATAGGGAGCAGGTGAAGGTAGATTGGAGGGGGTTGATTATATTAAAAAATATCCAAAAGAGGAATTTTTTTGGCCCATTTTCTCCCTACCAAACTATGGCAGCACACATGTAAACGCGATTACACTCTGGAGATGGAAGTAACTGCATATAGCTGAGTAGAAAGACACTTATTCTTTTTAGGAGTGCATTATACAAAGGCATATCACTTTAAAAGGACAGGTTTCTATACCCATATTCAAACATAGATGAGACATGTGAAATGCTGTGGATTTTAACTAAAGTATGTAAAATATTATTTTAAAGAAAGTTAGAAGTTAAGATAAGATCCTATAATGAGGTATTAGAGTTATAGATGTGATATTTAAAGTGTGTTTAATATTATCAATTTGAAGCAAGGATTTGGGAAGTCAAAATAGGGCTGTTCTAATTGTATATAGAAGGAGAGTAATAATGAATTGAGAATGATTGAAACTGAAAGTTTTTAAGGATATAAATACTCCTGTGTACCCCGTGTGGATCACGTAATGAGGAGCTATTTGCGACCGGGTCTGATGAACTTCGGGCATCAAAGGCTACATACTGAGGAGTTAGTTAGTGCATCATTACAGTTTGGACAGGCACTGTAGACTGGAACGGCGCTATGCAGCATGCCGCGAAAGTAGAGGAGGAGCTGCGGGCAAGGGAGAGTGGCAAACAGGAGGAAACCTGGTCTATGCATGAGCACCAGAAGACCCCTGATGCTAAAATAAATCTCTTTCAATACCAAACCTACCAGGCAGGAGCAGAATCCACACCGAGAGCCAAGGACTCTGGAAGACGGTATGTGGAGTCTGGAGGATCACTTCTCTCAATGCAAATTTGTGGCCGTGTGAGTTTCAATATCTTTAAATAGATTGTTAATAAAAAACTGGTTAACTATGTCTTCCCTTCTTTTCCTCATTGGAGGTATCCTCAAGTAGGTTCCTCCCAGTATCCTAACTGAAGAATTGTTGTCTAATGTAAGTTGTCCATTTAGAAACCTAAGATATAGAGAGAAAGGCTGACACATCAAAGGTAAAAAGAATTGTTACAGTCAGGTGCGCCAGTGTTAGCAACGAAAGCCGGCAGTCAGTCTGTAGGTATGAAAAAAAGGGAACATTACCGTGGGCACAAGGATTTAAGATATCCAAAATCATTTATTGAGCCCCACCACTGTTGGCTCTCTAATCAATGCGTTGGCTATGCTAAAATACGTGTTGCCACTATGTTTCCCATTGGAAACGTTATAACAGTTACCATATGATTTTGTATTTCAACTACCCACCTGCTTGATAATGATAGGTCCTCCCTCTCTTTGTCCTTTTGTTAGACTGCCGGAAACGGCGACAAGCCCGATCTCGCACCGTTATTTGGGCAAATCTGCCTACAGCAATCGGTCCCTGCCACAACGCTGCGTGGAGAAGCTAGCACAAATCCGCCATTTTTATGTAAAACATGAATCTTCTGAGCGCGTATATGACACACATGAAACAGCCAGATAAGGTGTTGAGACAGCATTCAGATTTTACGAGCTGGCAAGATATGTGGTGTGTGGATATGCGAATCCTCGGGTAGGTTGTTCCAGTTGGGTGCACCGCAGGAGAAGGAAGGAAACGTGCCGGATACTTGTGAGCTATATACCATGAAATTACAAACCAATTGTGATTACAAGAGGCCAAAGCTGCCGTAGGCTTCCCACAATGCAAATTACCTCAATTTGCATACAAAACTGTGAAGGTGAAATGAGGATACCTGGCGCTTAAAGAGTCACTGTGTCCATAGGAAACAAAACCAGTCTTTGAAGAGTGTCTCAAAGTCCAAGACTTGAAGTGAATGGCTGTAGTATTTCTTTGCTGCTGCTATTCTTCAATACACCTGGAATTGATAAAAGGGTACACCGGTTTGCAACCGATGGTTATGGCAGACTCCTCTCCTCCCAAGCCACAGTGATTGCACTGCTCTCACGGGATCCTAACTCCTCCCACCCTAACGCGTTTCGTGACGTAGGCACGCCACTTTTTCAAAGGAATGAGGAGTTGCTACTGGTCTCTCTTTATATACCCTCTAGAGGTGATTAACCCTTTGAGTGATATACTGATAAGTATCACATATTAGTGCATACTTGTCTGCTATATACCAATGTGTATCTAAGGATGTTAACACCTTGGGATTCTGATAACAACATTCCCAGCAGACTAACACCTAAAAGTGATAACAACATTTTAAAAACTTACATAAAAAATTATAAAATTTATACAATTTGTAAAATGAACCAAACCCTATATGGTAAAACTAAAGGCATGGATGTTAATAAAAAAGGGCATAATAACTATTTATTCTTTAAGAAATGAAGCCAAGTCGAATTCTATGTTCAAACCCTTGGGGGCTAAGGTTTTTAATGTGTATATCCAAAAACTTTCCTTCTTGGATAGATTATTTAACCTATCACCCCCCCCTCCAATTAGGTTTAGGGCAATCTATTCCCTTACATATTAAACCTTTGGGATTCTGATTGTGGACTAATCTGAAATGATTGGAGACGCTGTGTGTCTCCAAACCTCTTTTAATGTTATAGATGTGTTCTGCTAGTCTACGTGTCAGTGGTCTTCCCGTTCTTCCCACATATTGAAGTCCACATGGACATTGTAGGAGATATACACAAAACCTGCTTTTACAGTTGATAAATGAGCCAATTTCGTACGTTCTATTCGTAACTGTGGAATGGAAATTGACACATTTCTCACTGTAACTGCAGGCCGTGCACTTTCCACACACAAAATAACCTTTA
This sequence comes from Ascaphus truei, assembly GCA_036426205.1. Classification (NCBI taxonomy): domain Eukaryota; kingdom Metazoa; phylum Chordata; class Amphibia; order Anura; family Ascaphidae; genus Ascaphus; species Ascaphus truei. The sequence goes on along the minus strand of WSYH01007139.1, from coordinate 20,588 downwards.
AAATCATATAGCCATGTGAACGTTTTACGCTTCAATCTATCATTTGGACAACTCGGTGCTAACGAAGCCTTTAGATCATTGGCTTTTTTATATATGATCTGGGGCTGTGGAGGTAAAATAGATTGTAATATGGGGTCTCGCTGAAGGATTCCCCAATGTTTTTTTAATGTTTTTACTATTTCCGGGGCCATACTATTGTATTTTGTAATAAAAGGTATAAACTCTCCTTCTCTCGCTTTTTTGGTTTTCTTACGATTTATGTCCACTAATGTTGTTCTGTCTATCTGATTCACTTTTTCAATAGCCAATTCTACTTTCTGTTTGTTATAATTCCGTGCCATAAACTTATGTTTTAAATCTTCCACTTGTTCCTCATAGATGTGTTTTTGAGAACAGTTTCTTTTTAGTCTCAAGGCTTGTCCTTGTAGAATATTATCTACCCATCTTGGGTGATGATGGCTGGATGCCAAGAGATATGTGTTGGCATCCACCTCTTTAAAGTAAGTTTTTGTGTGCACTACATTGTTCTCTACATATAAGGTAAGATCTAGAAAATTGATGGACACAGGGTCACTATTAAAAGTGAATCTAATATTGCAGGAGTTGGCGTTTAAATACTCTTGGAACTTGGTTAATTCTTCATGAGTGCCTCTCCAGACGCACAGCACATCGTCAATATATCTTTTCCAGAGCACCAGGCCCGCACCGAACTGATTATTCCCCCAAATCTGTCCATGTTCCCACATGGCCATGAACAGATTGGCATAGCTCGGTGCAAACCTGGCACCCATTGCGGTGCCGCACGTCTGGAGGAAGGGTTAAGTTAGGCTTTACCTGAGAATCAGGAGAAGATACGCTACTCTCCGAGAGTGGGGACATAGGGTTTTCAGCTTCTTGCCCTAGAGACCTCAGCTTAGTCTGCGGGATACAAGGGTTAACAATGGGGACCTCAAATAGCAGACTAGCAGGGGTTAAAACAGAAGAACCTCGGGAACAGAGCTTAGAAATTCTGGTTTAGAATGAGAGGGCAAACAGGATTCATTTTCTGGTGCTAGGGAAGACACACTGACCTGGGGGATGCAGGGATTTACAGTGGGGGACTCATAGGCCTGACTAGCAGGGGTTAAGACAGGAATAACCTCGGGGACAGAACCCAGGGAGGTTAACTCAGGACTAGGGACCGTGGCAGCTTCTTCCTTAGCGGGGAGTGACAGGGAGATGGTTTGGCCATTCTTAGGAGAGGGTGGTAACCCCACAGGTTTAGTAACAGGACTGGCAGCATATAAATTGTGATTAGAAAGTGCGTAGGCAGCGAGAAGAGGGTCCCGCTCACTTAAGATTAGGTCAAATCTTGGTATAACACATGGGCGGCATCTAGAATCTGATCTAGAGTCTTTCGATCTGGGGTGGAAATAGCAAGGTGCATCTGGGAGGACAGGGCCTGTTGAGTCTTTCTTTCCTCTTTAAATTGCTGAGATCTAGTGAGGAGTTCTTTACGAATCAGTCTTTCCAGAGGGGTTAAACCTTTATATAAGAACTCACTCTCAGGCGGAGGCAGTCTCTCAAACAGGTAAGGTCTTCCAAACAGGGACTGGTCCGCAGCCTGGGACATAGGTACAGTAAAAAAATTACCAACCCCCGCCACGGCGCGGTCCGGTTTTGTGGGGCCGAGCATACTGTTACGATTGTGCTCGCCACAAACCGGGACCAGACCGCAGGGCTGAGGTGGGGTTATATAATCACCGACCTTAGTCCGCGCAGACTGATCCGGAGTGCACAGTTCGTAGTCGTACGTAGCAGGGTCAGTATTGGAGAAGGCAGCATCGTCGTTATTCAAGCAGGAGTTCGGCAACAGGTAGTCAGGAGTTCCCCGCTTCAGCTTAGGAGCGTGATCGCGGGAGTGGCCTCTTCGTGAGGAGCGGCCTCGACCCATGACGCCGGTCTCAGCAGGAGGAGACAGCAGGCTGGCCGAAGTACACCGCAGGGCAGCGTCGGAAAACCAACGCTTCAGCACAGAAGTCAGGAACGGGCCCCCGCATGGGACTAGCAGGCGGCCTCAGAAAACAACGCTTCAGCAGAGAAGTCAGGAATGGGCCCCCGCATGGAACTAGCAGGCAGCCACAGGAAACAACGCTTCAGCAGAGAACTCAGGAAAGGGGCGCCCGCATGAAACTAGCATGCGGCCTCAGGAACTAGGAACTAGGGATAATAACTAGAGAAGTTAGTACACCAGGATACAAGCCAGAGCGGCTTGTGGCAGAGACTGTAACGTCCAGGGTAGGAATTATGCTCGGCACTGTTTCAGTGCCAACGCCCAGGGTATAAAGGGCGGAGATCCAATCATAGGAGGAGGGTGTGTGAGCATTCCTCCAATGATAGGGCACAGAGCAGAAGCTGCAATGAGAGACAGCACATGTGCCATTGATTGCCAGAGGAAGCTTGCAACTGCAGATGTCTGCAAGGCTATAGTAAAAGCCAGGAGTGGATTCCTTACAATGGGATCACAGTGTTGTCAGAGTAGTTCACCGTTTATTGCCTTGTATAGAAGAGTTTGCAGTAGATCCAGTCCCCAGTCAACCTCTAGTCAAACTATAGTCTAACTATATATTCTCACTTAAAGATGATCACTTTAGATGCCAATGCTACCCTGCCAAGGCTTTCCCTTAAACTGGTGTTATATTTATACATCTAAGCAGTCACATGGCCCACCCCCCCAATAAGTCTGCCTGTTACAAGGTGGACGATTAGCAGCACACAATGAAAAAAAATACTTTTGCTATTCAAAACATACCAGAGATCAATAATAAAGGCAGGGTGGGGTATTTCTTTTACAACAAAAGGTTGCAGATCAATCAGTGGTTTAAAACATACCAGAGATAAATAGATAGAGAAAGATCAATAGATAGAGAGGGTGCCACATGGATATTGAGGGGAAGGCATTCCAGAGGTGTGGGGCAGTCAGGGAGAAAGGTTTAAGGCGGGAGAGGGCTTTGGATACAAAGGGGGTAGAGAGAAGACATCCTTGAGCAGAACGCAAGAGTCGGGATAGTGCATAGCGAGAAATTAGGGCTGAGATGTAAGGAGGGGCAGAAGAGTGTAAAGCTTTAAAAGTGAGGAGGAGAATGGAGTGTGAGATGCGTGATTTGATTGGAAGCCAGGAGAGCGATTTCAGGAGGGGAGATGCGAGACAGATTTAGGAAAGAGTAGAGTGATTCTGGCAGCAGCATTTAGGATAGATTGTAGGGGAGACAGGTGAGAGGCAGGAAGGCCGGACAGCAGGAGGTTACAGTAATCGAGACGGGAAAGACATGGGGAGAGGGGTGAAAGAGACATGGGTAGGGGGTGAAAGAGACATGTAAAGGTGGGATGGGGTGAACGAGAGACATGGAGATGTGGGAGGGAGGTGAAAGAGAGACATTGGGAGGGAGGGTGAAAGTGTCACATGGGGATGAGAGACATATTGGGGGGAGGGAGAGAGAAAGACACTGGGGGAAGGGGAGACTCCCTGGGGGAAGGTGAGAGAGACACTGGAGGGAAGGGAGAGACACACACTGGCTGGAGGGAGAGAAAGACACTGGGGGGAGGGAAAGAGAGAGACACTGGGGTAGGGAGAGAGAGACACTGGTGGGAGGAAGAAACACACAATGGCTGGAGGGAGAGAGAGACCCTAGGGGGAGGGAGAAAGAGAGAGAGAGGGGGGAGAGGGGGAGACACTGTGGGAGGGATAGAGAGACACTGGAGGGGGAGTGAGAAACACTGGAAGAGGGTGAGACTGTGGAAGAGGGGAGACAGGTCCTGATGTGGCGGGGAGGGAGAGATTAATAATACAGCATAAATGGGGATGCTATTAGACAAATATAATATTTATTTTTAAGTGATGTAATTTGTGTTATAAATACTTTTTTTGATGTGTCCCGGTTTTTACTTTTGAAAGTCTGGTCACGCTAGCTGGCGGCCAACATCATGGTGCACGCGGGGGCTGTGGCAGCTGAAGAGAAATGGCTCCAAAGAGGCCAGGGGAGGCGCACGCCTCAGCATAGTGACATCTAACGCGCTGCAGGTCTGGCCAGCACCGTGGAGTAATTTATGTTCCAGCTGCAGCTGCACGCTTTGCTGTGTCTGCTGGGGGAGAGGGGAGGGGAGGGAAGTTCTGGCGGGGAAGGAGGTGGTTCCCCTTTCAGACCATTGAGCTGCATACCCACTGGTAGCAGGGCCCTTTCCAGCACCTGGAGGAACCGGAGCAAGCCCCTGCCTCATGATCACCTATCCCCAGGGAGATCCAGCAGGACCAGGAAGAGATCAAAGGAGCGCCCCCCCCTCGCTAAATGGAGGGATGAAGGTCAGGCAGAGATGGCAGAATTGAGGGGCATGGGAGTAGGATGAGTTTTGGGGGGCTGAGGGTTATTCTTTGAGTCAAGGGGGGTCACTTGGGAGTATTGAGCCGCAGGGGAGATCCATCAGTACCCCCCTTGAGTTTGGTTATGGGGATCCCTGATCCCTGGGCAACATTTTAAATGGGAATAAATAATACATAATACTGGTAGGTAGGAGTGGATGACACTGGGAAAAGCAAATGGGAGATGGAAAAAGGGAGGGGAAGGGGAAAAATGGGGGGGGGAAAGGAAGGCAGAGGTGGTCAATGCCCCCTCAAATGGATTGCCTTTGTGCACCAGAAAAAACATATTACCAGATGCCAGCAAACAATAAAATAAACAGTGATCCAATAGTAGTATACTGCCTGCGCGCACGCCTACAGCCCAAGCGATTTCTGAATTTGGCTTCAGGAGATTGTAGACGCATGGTAGGGGCGGGACGGACGTGTGATAAAGCTAGTTCACCCTCATTGGCTGAACCAGCTCACATGCAATGATGTCATGTGATTTTGATTACATCAGGCAGGGGGGCCCGAGAATGATCACAAACAGGAAAGTGCTACAAAGATCTTGGACTGCTGGGGAGGTGGTTAAAGACTGCTATTGACTAATTCAAAATGGCATTGAGCCAAATTTTTAAATAAAAAAAAAGGTAGTAAGTAGTATCTAAAACAACAGAACTGATTAATTTAAAAAATATTTAAAAAAACACTGCAAACAACTACAGTATTTAGTCTAAACAACAAAAGTTAATAAGAAGAGGTTGATATTAATCCATTTTTGTTACAAATATAATCATGGACTTTATGTTTGTTAAATTATTAAAAATAAGCAACATTTTTAAAACAAATAGTACAGTTATTTTTATTAATTCATATTCAAACTGAATTTAAACTAACTGTGAATAAGGTAGAGTGTAGATACAACAAATAGTTTTGCATGTATTCAGCATGATAGATTAAGCTGCAATTCAGCCAGTGGCTTGGTCTATGTGCCACTAAGCAATCAGAGTCAATCAATTACTCTTTTCAAATCTGAAATGCGGTTGGCAGACAGTAAAAATGCCAGAGTAAATTCTTTGTTCAGTTCCCCCACTGACTTTTTCAACTCCTGGCTATAAACATTAAATCATAAGTGCAAGATACACGTTTTAAAAATCTTTAGCAATGGCTACAGTATACATTTTCTTTTTTTTTTAGATATTGGTCTTATATTTTTCAAAACCTTTAAGGTTTTATTAGACTAATTAACAAGTGTGCTGGGGCAAGGAGGGTGGATGATATCCAGAAGCATGGATATTCAATTTTTGTGTATTTTGAACAGTGGAGACATTTTGTCATTTTGTTGCCTGGCATAACATAATTTTATCTGGTTTGCAATACTATCAACTTCATAATGCCAAAGCAGTGACTCAGCTCTAACTGATGAGTTCAATAGGATGAACCATATGACTTTTAGTTGGTCCACTGATTTTGTTCTTTATTGTCTCAGTTTTTTAACTGTGTAAACTGTATAATACAAGAGACAAAACCTATAGGAAATAACGATATAAAAATGAATAGGATGCTAAAAATGACATACCCACTGCTCAATTCTAGCCATTACCCAAAATCCTTGTTTCTTGCTTACCACTCCATGACATGTAATATTGCGGTAACTGGAGCAGGTTTGGTTACCTGTGCAAGACAGGCAGATACATTCATAATAATTCTTTGCTGCCTGAATAATATTTTTTTTTAAAGTCACTTGTTTGTATACAACGCTACACTCATTGACAATGCAACATTGTTTGACACTTGTTGTGATGTTAATCGGATTAGTAAGGGTGTTAAGGGAGTAGATGCTGTAGTAAGAAGGGGGTTGGTTTGGCCTCCCTATAATGTCAGAATGGGTTATGTGACATGTAAAGGACAGATACAGTAGTTAGGCCAGTGTAAGGCTGCTGCCATGGCGATCGCAACGGCGGGCAGAAGGGCATACGGCGCGATCACATAGAGGTGCCTCTATGAGGCTGTCTATAGAGGGCGCGAACGCATGTGGGAGTAGAGGCGCCGGCGCTCGCGATTTAGGAGGAAACAGAAAAATCTGTTTTCACGCGTGGCGGCCAGGAGCGCTCCCCCGACACGCCTCCCTTTCAGAGGACTGCATGCAGGACACAGATCTCTCCTGCTGCAGGCAGTGGGGAAGCCGAGTGAACACTTGTGCCCTCTCCAGCGTTCACCATGGCCGCAGCCTAAGGCTACACCTATAGTGCAGGCTATGGCGCAAGCTACGTAGCTCGCGCTAAAACAAACACTAGGACAGCAATGTAGTAATGCATAGTGCACAAATGTGCACATGTGCTACGGGGAGACCGGCGCTTCGCGCTATAAACCAATTTGTATTTCCCGCGTAACGGCTGGGTCATGTGAGCAGTAACCCAATGAGGGCGAACCAGCTCTATGACATCACGATTGCACCCCCCGACAAGCCTCCCTGTTGACTCTGCCTGCAGGAATATCTCTTGCTGCAGGCGAGGATGTGATGCGCTGAGGAGTGTGGAAGCTCGCGCCTTCCTCTATGGATGCAGCCTTAGGGTTACTACAGGTTCAGTTCCATTGCATGTTTTTTTCACAAATTTGTTTCCGCTGTAAGGTGTATAATTTAACCTTTCGTCTTTTCCTTACTTCTATTGTGTGTTATATTGCTGGAAAATTATTTTTTAATAATATTTTGCCATAAGACCCTTTGTAATACATGACAATTCGCTCTGTTTTGCCTGGTAGATTGAAGAAAGTGAGAATAAACAGCAGGAATTGCCATGTGAACATTCTATATCAAGCTTTGGAAATTTGCAAATAAAAATTCAAATAGAACCAAAAATAGCTAAGAAGAAATAAATTAAAACAAGTTTGGCAATCTGCTTCAAAGGGCTTGAGCTCACTTTCAAGTGTCAATGTCATTTTGCGGGGAAAGGCAACCTTCTAATTGCCATACTGGTAATGAAGGCCTGTAGTGTACATGAATCCATGATCCTTGTGACTGGTAGGGACTTAAATGTTGAGATGTTGAATCTTTAGTGCCCATCATACGGTATCAAATATACCGTATATTGCACTACAATATGCTGCTGGCATCTTTCATAGGGAAGGAGAACATTTTTGTGAGCACATTGCTAGATTTTGAACTATTGTTTTCCTTTTTCTAAAACCTGCATGCACTTTAGTTGTCTCTACATTTAACTACCATGCATACCTAATTTTTAATAAATTGCCCAATAAAAAAACTAAAAAAAAAAACTGTGAAAAGCAGCAATGAATTTTAGCAAAGGGGACAATATTAAATACAAGTTTGGTGGAGGTGAAATGTGGATACCTGGCGCTTAAAGAGTTACTGTGTCCATAGGAAACAAAACCAGTCTTTGAAGAGTGTCTCAAAGTCCAAGACTTGAAGTGAATGGCTGTAGTATTTCTTTGCTGCTGCTATTCTTCAATACACCTGGAATTGATAAAAGGGTACACCATTGCGCAGTACTACTGATGTTTGATTTTAACCCCTTAATTCAACTTCCCCAGTGTGGACTGAATGCACTTACAAGAGTGTCTCTTTCAGGGTACAGTGGAGACAATCTGTGCTTTATTCCTTGTTTGTTCTTATGAACCACGAATCCCCTAGGTACTTCCTTGATCTCTTGGGATTTCGTGATTCCCAGAATCCCCCGAACTCCACGAATCCCCAGATAAGGCAAGTGAACAATAGCAAAAAAGGGGGTCACAAATTTATTAAAAACGGCTTAAACAAGCCTGACAAAACCGGCTACTATGCCTGCACTAAAAACAAGTGAATTGTTACTCACATGTACTCACATGAATACATGCGTTGCAAATCAACACGAGGATGCCGTCCGCAGCTTGTAATGCACCTCCTGTGCTTGCTCCGGAAGAGATGGGCTCTCTCACAGCCTGTCCACTTCCTTGAGCTCTTGGAGTTCGTGATTTTTTTTCCCCCCCCCCCAAAAAAAACAAAAAACCCCGANNNNGGTCCTTTACGTTGGGTGTATTAGAGTCTCTCCCCCCACTCGGCTGCATTCCCGGTTTTGCAACCGATGGTTATGGCAGACCTCCTCTCCTCCCAAGCCACAGTGATTGCATTGCTCTCACGTATCCTAACTCCTCCCCACCCTAACGCGTTTCGTGACGTAGGCACGCCACTTTCTCGAGGGGCCGTCTATAGTAAAATGTTAGAACAAACACTATAAGAGGCCATAACTCTATACAGAAAGATTATTCAATTCCAGTCTGTCTGTAAGGAATGGGAAAACACCCCTGCAACGTGTTCCCTCTTACCTCCTGCTGCCAGCATTCTGCTGCAGCAGTCAGAAAGCGCGTCCCTCGCAGCTCGCTTCCTCCTCCTGCCTCCTGCTGTACAGTCTTACAGTCTCTCAACACTTACTCTCATCAACTTACAGAGTGCGAGGGCCCATGAGTGGCTTTCATGTTCCCATGGGCTTGGCTCCACCCCCTCCCTCTTGTGACGCACGGCTGCCTCACTTGGCGTGCACACATAATTCGTGTGCACAGCTCCCCAGCTGCCTTCAACAACAATCTTCCTCCTGTCACGGTAGTGCTGCCGCCCGCAGACCAGACCCGGCCCCTAGACTGAGGTGGAATTGTATATACCACGCACCCGAAGCAGAGGAGCGTGTCCGGTGTGGGTGATACATTGCCAGGCCAGGAGACTTTAGTTAGGAAACAAAAGGTACTTGCCGGATCCTGATGGAAGAATTGTGGTGATTGCACATAGCAGGGGATCGAGGATGCCAGAGTTCGGGAGGTCGATGTGCCGAGCCGTGATCGGGGCGAAGAGAGACTGAGTAGTGAGAGAGAGCCGGGTCCAGAGCCAGAGGGGAGTTGAAAGCCAAGCCGGGTCAAATACCTGAAGTACACAAAGAACAGCGAAATCCAACGATTCTAGCATAAGCTATGCAGAGCAATGATTCCCCATAAGACCAGGGTCGCGGTTCTAAATGTAGGTGAGAACAATCACAGAGGGAGGCAGAGCAGGGGTGTGCCGTGGAGCGCTTTGTATAAGGTGCAGGCTGAATCAATTGCCTGTGATCAGACTGTGTGAGTGTCATCGAGGCAGACAGAGACGGGACTGCAGATGCTGACGGGGGCGTGGCCAGAACCCCAGAGGGGGAATATTTACAGTCAGGGACGCGCGGTGTAATTATTTCCTCCTGCGCGCGTCCAGCAAGATGGGGGCCGCATCGAGCAGCGCCGGCCGAGATGACAGAGACAAACGCGACGGGGATACCTATGCGGGACCGAGGGGCGTAGCAACAACCCTCTGAGCCAGTAAGGAGTGTTTGTGTGAGCCCTGCTTCCTGACCTCACTTTCTCCTTCTCACAGCCTATCCCTGCCTCGCAGAGGTCGTTCCTCCGCTCCACCCCTTCTCGTCATTGGACTTCTGTTACTACATATACTCAGTCAGCTCTGACAGACACTTTCTCTTTGGCTTAGCATAGGTATTGGTAGCCTTTGTGTTTCCCACTGTCTTTGTCTCTGCCTTGTTTTCCTCCTCCTCTGTGCTTCTAACTTGTTGCTGATTGCCTCCCTGTGTCCTGACCCTGCTAGACTTGTTTGGACCCTTCTTTGGATTATCGACCCAGGTAGCCTCAGACCTTCCGACCGTCCTCCATCCCTGACCATGGAAAACAGACAATCTACTTCTCTACTGCTCCAACCCTTCACCTCGGCACCTCTGACTATCCTCCTGGCACCTACCTACGACCTCGGCCAAGTATCAGACTAACCGCAAGGGGTAGCGTTTTTTTAATGGTAATCTTGTTAAGGACCGGTTAGCCTTTGCTAGGGCGTAAGGATCTGTCCTTTCTCTGCACAAAGAAAAAAACTGCACCCGCAGGAGAACTGGATTTCCTGATAATCCCTTTGTGTAAATTCTCTGCAAGTGTCTCTTTCATTGCCTTGGTCTCGGCATAGATAACGGATAGAAGTCCCTCTAAAGGTGAAGTGCCTGGAAGCAGATCGGATGGGACATCGACGGGGCGTTTTAGGGGCATAACCTCCGATCGGACCTTATCGAAGACGTCCTGAAACTCAGCGTACTCGTCTGGCAATTGTACCTTCTCTTCTCCTGCTCCCCACCCGTATACTACTTGCCTCCAGAATGCAGTTTTTGTGGCAAAATGTCCCCCCATGGATGGGTTCCTTTGCAGGAGCCAATCACCCGAGGGTGTGGAATCTGTAGCCAGGGTAGCCCGAGATCATTCTGATGGAGAGTATGAATGACATTAATTGGATCTATTTCCCGGTGTGTGTCTTGCACCTTGAGTTGAAGACTCATCTCTATCTCTAAGGAGCATAAACGCCGGTTGTTAGAGGTCTTCCGTCATGGTCTTCAAGAGCGATGGTTCTTTCTGTCCTGGTAGAACCAGATGGCGTTCCGCGAAAGACTTGATCTATTAAGTTTCCCTCCGGCACCCTGAATCGATAAAGCTCTAGTGTAGATACTTGAAAGCCCTCCCCAGAGTGTAATGAGACAAGAATGCGAGACTGGGTTATCAGTAAAAAATGGGGGAAGATAGAAAAGTGTTCCCAATGAGACTCCCCCAGGACTCATGGGAACCTGCGTTTTCACGCTTTTGGGGACAAAAATAGGCAAAGGGTCGCAGACATACTGCAGTAAAGACCAAAAAACAGATTTTAAGTGCGCAAGAAACCCTCTATTGCAATAGGGAATATAACCCATATACACCTAAGTGATATAAATATACACACAACTTGTGATAGGTTATAAGGTCTGCAGCTGTGGATTAGGAGTGAGAAATCACCCTAGAACTGAAACAAAGAAACACGCGACGCACTATGGTGAAGTAAGTTCAAATCATTAAAATTATATTAAAATGGTTGATATCTTGCGTCTTACATCAGTTGGAAGACCCAAATAGGCATAGTCGTGAACACCCTATACACCGTTAACAACCTGATGTCGACCTAAATCTCGCCTTCTTTCCCTTACCCCCACTGCAACCAGACCACAGGACTGTAAGAACCGCAGCCAACGCCATGTTCCACCAAGATGGGGAGGAAACGCTGATCGTCCCGTCGCTATAGGGAGGCCGTCACTAGGCTTGGCTTAGTCGCTGCTCTACACAGCCTGCTGCAAACATCTTTGCACCCGTGCCCGCTGGAACCGTGCGCCGTCAGCTCGTCCTCTCCTGCGAAAGAGTCCGACGATAAGTTTTGTGGGCGGCCCATTCGCCGACTTGTCCGTAAGGCATCCTTGCCGCAAAGTGTGATTGGTGACGTCCCAATAAAGTTCTGGTACAATCTCTCTGCATCACCTCGCGCAAGGGTATATGGCAGAGATATACCGTAGCGGCTAGATGACCTAAATATATCAACCCGCACGTTTCTATCATAAGCCTACTTCAATCAGAGGAAATACAAATAAAATCCAGGATATCTAACCATATCGCTGCACGATATGGTTAAAATTTGACCTCAATATAAAAACCAATCGATCTAGATTGTTACAACTCACATATGTTTGAATAATGGCTAGGTCGCTAATTTACACCACCGTGGGCGCGCATAACTTGGAAAACAACCTACATATTAAACTTTTTTATTATAAAATTATCAGCACATGTTAATAAGATTTGGTGTGTTCAATTGAGTCCTCTCTGCAATAGACAGCAACACAAAAATTAGTATATAGTAATTAAAAAATAACTCAAAATACTTTGAGACACTTTCACCGCCTCATGAGTCCAAGAGGAGACAGTGAGTGGTTCAGCGAGCAAAGCAAACCGGGACCGGGCACCCGTAGATCGCCCGCCGCATGGGCTATTCCTGGTTCACTTCCCCTCGGCTGTCGGCACACGCACAGCGCCACGCAAAAACATGCCATTATTATTATTATATCATTAAGCAAGACCAAAGCCCCAGGGAATTTGACACACATAGAAACTATAGAATATAGAAGAGCCTACGGAATTTATAGAGCACACCATATATCAATATTCTTTGTTCAGCGCCATTTATACCAAGGTGTCCTAATTTCTGTATCCAGAAATGGCTCCTGAAATATGAACTATCCTTAAGTCTATCCAAATCTCCCCGTTGCTTTCATGAGAAGATATTATTAAAATTTCCTTTTGAACAGTTAGTCTGATATTGGGTCCTTATTGTTGGTGAACAGAAGAAATGGCGACGGCCTTCGTACTCTGGGTTATTGTAGAGCATTTTTATTATTCCTCACAATGTTCTTAGGAGTCATGTCTTGATTTTTCAATGGCGTTCTTTTTTTGCTATGGGAGCGCGGAGTGGAGATAGTGGGGGGGTGTTGTGGGGTGCCGGGGGCTGCCCTCTTTTAGTCTCATCGGCCTGATGCGAGCGCGATGAGGGATGCGTCAGCGTGGCGCAGCGTAGGGGTTCTCGACCGGTCGTCAAGGCCTCCCTAGGAAGGAGCGGGCGACGCCCTATTTCATTCTGATGCTTGTCCATAATGTCTGTGGCATTGCGGCGCTCCGTATAGTCTCGTACTGGCGGTGGGACATCACCTCCCCCTTTGTTTTGTGTGGTTTTTTTCTCGGCAGGCGAATAAATGTCTGTGCTTGCCTTCTGTGTGTTCGGCGGGGAAGAGTGGAGAGAGGGGGTTGATCACAACTCGGTTATGGTTATGGTGTTAGCGCTGCCCCTCTTAATGTCCTCGTTTATAGTCGTGGTTGCCTTTTCACCCCAGTTTCTCTTTTTAGTTGTTTTCAGGACTCGGGTCATTATGGATTTTATTGGAGTGGGACCCTCGGTGGGCGATAGGGCAAAGCGGTGCTGCTGCCCCGGTCGCGCTTCTTATGTTTGTTATTCAGTGGATGGGAGTGAGCTGTTGGCAGAGACTTTAGCACCTCTGGCCTCGGCAAGAAGTTCGAATCCGTCTGCGTGTGGCCCAGGGGGGGAGGATAGATCGTGCTTTGTACACTTTTTGGTGCTAAGGCAATCCTTTAGACTCGTGAATTTTCTATATATAAATTTTTGATAGGGGGTAAGATGGCCATGCAGGAATCGAATCAATAGACAGAATACCTACCTACCCCAGTGTTTTTTTAATAACTAACTTCCTCTATCTGTTTTTTATGCATAGAGTTCTAATTGGTAATACAAATGCAACTTCCATCCTTTTTGTCTCGTTTGTCTTTGTTTGCTTTTTAGTTAGTAGCATATTTGTACGGTCTATTTTTTCCCTGACTTTTTCAGTTGCTATCATAGCTTCCGTATTGTATCCCCCTTTCTAAAATCTCAGAACGGAACTTGTGCCTGTTTTCCTCGAAATCTATTTTCGCTAGTGCAATTCCTCTTGACTCTCATAAATTGACCTCCAGTATGTTTTTTTTATCCATGATTTTTTAGTGGTTGCTGGAGCCAAAAGACTATTATTTATTCCACTTTTTGAGAATGTGTTGTGGCGTACTCAAAGCCTCTGAACAGACAAATTCAGATCCAAATAGTTGACATGCTCTGTGGTGTTGACGGGGTGAAGACCAGATTGAATTCGTTTATTATTTTAGTAGATCAAACGGTTCCCAGACTCCTCATCGTCCTCCCACCACAGAGAATGTCATCTCTTAGCGACGCCACATACTATTTGTGCTTTAACGATTATGCACCAGAGTGGAGTCTCTTCCCAGTTCCCCATACAGGTTTTTGCGAAACTGGGGGCAAAACATTGCCCATTGCAGTCCGCAACCTGCAGGAAGAACCTGGGAAAGAATAGAAAGTAATTGTGCGTCAGCACAAATTCGATTGCTTTTTTACAATGAAATCCTAATTTACATCATTAAATTGAGAGTCTTTTCTCAGGCCTCGTCAACCCCCGAAAACCCTTATCGGGTGAGGAATCACTTGTATACAGAGCCTGTACGGCGCATGTAAGCCATCTGTATGTCTTTTCCATTTGAAATCAGAAAACAGATTCAATACACTGATGAGTCTTTCAATGTAGGAGGGTAAAATTTCCCTACCAGGCTCTCAAAAATAAATTCCACATATTGTGAAAGGTTCGCGGTTAGTGACGATTGCCCGATACTATAGGCCTCCCCGGTGGATTCAACAGGGACTTTATGCAACTTAGGAAGATGGTAGAACTGGAATCCTTGGTGCATTTTGAGTATAGGAATGAATATTCCTTTGGGTGTACTTACTGTCAGGGTAGGCTTCATCTCACAATACCTTTAAGACAGAAGAAATTGTATTCGTCCGGATCGAGGCCCAAGTTCTTATTAAAAGACAAGGGTCACAAAGGAGTCGGTGTGCTCTTGTTCATAGACATGAACGATCTTGAATTATACACACCTCCTCCTTTGTCACCTGTCTTATAATAGTTTGTTTATGTTCTTGTAAGATTTTAATGTGAGACCTTCTGCTTTGGGGTGAGGTGTGTTAAACTTTCCCAAGTTCCAGTCTCCGTTAGGCCATTCAGGTCACGGTTAACAATGTTTGAAAATTCTCAACATGGTTGCCCTTTGACTGATAAGGATAGAAGTTGATGGAAAGGAGGTAGGTATCCAAAACTGTATTCTCCTTGCTGTTATTGGTTCTAAATTTGGGTGATTTCTATTGACATAGATGTTGAAGTCTTTATCTTTTAAGAAAGTCTCTAAGTTTGTGTTTCTTACAAATTTATGCAATATTATGACTAAAAATTATGCATGAATCCGATTCTCCACGAATCCCCAGATAAGGCAAGTGAACAATAGCAAAAAAGGGGGTCACAAATTTATTAAAAACGGCTTAAACAAGCCTGACAAAACCGGCTACTATGCCTGCACTAAAAACAAGTGAATTGTTACTCACATGTACTCACATGAATACATGCGTTGCAAAACAACATGAGGATGCCATCCGCAGCTTGTAATGCACCTCCTGTGCTTGCTCCGGAAGAGATAGGCTCTCTCACAGCCTGTCCTTTCCGGTTGGGTGTATTAGAGTCTCTCCCCCCACTCAGCTGCGTTCCGGTTTGCAACCGATGGTTATGGCAGACTCCTCTCCTCCCAAGCCACAGTGATTGCACTGCTCTCACGGGATCCTAACTCCTCCCACCCTAACTAAATTACAAATTGTATAAATTTTATAATTTTTTATGTAAGTTTTTAAAATGTTGTTATCACTTTTAGGTGTTAGTCTGCTGGGAATGTTGTTATCAGAATCCCAAGGTGTTAACATCCTAAGATACACATTGGTATATAGCAGACAAGTATGCACCAATATGTGATACTTATCAGTATATCACTCAAAGGGTTAATCACCTCTAGAGGGTATATAAAGAGAGACCAGTAGCAACTCCTCATTCCTTTGAGAAAGTGGCGTGCCTACGTCACGAAACGCGTTAGGGTGGGAGGAGTTAGGATCCCGTGAGAGCAGTGCAATCACTGTGGCTTGGGAGGAGAGGAGTCTGCCATAACCATCGGTTGCAAACCGGTGTACCCTTTTATCAATTCCAGGTGTATTGAAGAATAGCAGCAGCAAAGAAATACTACAGCCATTCACTTCAAGTCTTGGACTTTGAGACACTCTTCAAAGACTGGTTTTGTTTCCTATGGACACAGTGACTCTTTAAGCGCCAGGTATCCTCATTTCACCTTCAAACATGTCACTAGTACTGTATATGTAGCCCAAATTAGTAGGAGCGTAGGATCTGTTCTTTTGTTTACCGTATATGTAAGGCCAATACTTTTACCAGCAGCATACTTCTAAAGGGAGGAGCGCAGTAGTATGTACAAAAAGTATGTACTGTAGTTATAGGCAGCAATGTGTAATAAATGAAAGTCATATAGTAGGAATTGATGCACGAGAACTGTGGAGGGATCCCTAGTCCCCCCCAAAAACAAACAATAGAACACAACTGATGTCCCCAGCACTCACAATGATTACACGGAAACGTGGTATGCGTAAATAATGATTAAATATATATTGCCACAGCAAAGTAACACACCGCAACAAAAGGTGAATAAAGTATACGGGCTAAAAAATGGTTCAACATAAACAGGCGCAGCCTGTGGGGGAGTGGGGGATAGTGATATCAATGAATGGTGCGGAAGGGTAAACAACCCTTAATGGAAAGAAGGGAGAGAAGGTGGGTGGAGGCTACATTTCGGTATCAACTACCCCTTCTGGCCCATTCCCCGAGTCCCAGCAAAGCAAAGGGACTAGGGTACTTCCCAACCACCTTCACTCCAAATCCTCCCTCTAAGGAAATAAAAGCATGAAATAGTATGTACTGTACAGTCGTCCACATATGTTAGGCCAATTCTTTTGCTGCATACTCCTTAAGGGCATTTAACTATGGTGTTACTGATACATTGCGTCATAGGGGTAGTTTATTGGCTCTCCTGGTTTCTGATTTACAGAGCAGTTCTTTTGAGGTGTATGGCTGTTCCCTTCAGGATAGAGCCCCTACTAATTCTTCAATTAGAATAAAGGTATAATACACCTCATTGTCAGTCAACACATCACCCTCCACTGAAGAGCAGATGAGTGTCTAAAGCTGACAGCAAGAAGATATATGTTTAAGTACTAATATTACACAAAAGGGTATTTGTCAGCCCATAGTTCACATTTATAATAAGGGAACTCTGATACTGGCTTTGATCAGCTTTTAATTGCACTAAATCACAAAATCATATGCTTCATTTATTTAACCCCATCAGGGCATTTTGACATATATCACAATGTTCAGTCCACGGGACAATAAGAAATGACATATATTCAGTGTAGTACCTGTAAATGGAGTTTACCTTGATGAGGTTGGCAGGCTTGAATTATGTTTTGGTCAAAAGATCCAACCAAATGAATCCTTTGTTACACAGACATAGGTTCTAAATGTAAACATGTCACTAGTATATTTTATGAATACAAAAAGGATGGGGGAGCACAATGATTGGAAACAGGCAGTGTTAGAGAACTGGTGATTGCTTTTTAAGGTGAAGCGGTTATATCTTGAGCGGATGTGTTAGCTCAGGTGTCTAATCTCTAATTGGAAGGATAGGCACACATGGGTGTACGTGTGTTGGTGTGAAGGTGAAATGAAATAAAGAAATATAAAACTTACACGGCCTTGTGTAAGCCCTGTCACATCAAGGTTTCTTTGGGAGTCCCGTGTGCTTCTGATGAGGCTTTTCTTCTTGTGATGCGGGTTCTTCTTCTTGATGTAGCGGCCACTTACTTCGTTGATTCACAGTGCCACTCCAGGGGGATTTCCTCTCGTATAAATAGAAAGGAGGATAGGGTTAACACATATAATTATATATATACGTCAATGTGGGGGGGGGGGGGGTGGTGTGTTTTATGAACCACCAAGAAGATTGTATACTATATATTATAGTTTAGCACTCACACGGACTAGTGTGAGTGTAATCCTATCTTGGTATCTTGTACACTTCTAGGTGTTGCCCAATCAAAATATCAGATGATGAAAGGGTGGGGTATAAGGGTATTAATGGTAAATATAACACGATACTCACACGGGCCAGTGTGAGTACACACTCTTAGCGGTATCTTGCTCTTCTATTCCAGTTGTAGGTGCTGGTGAAGATGGGGTTAATATAAAAGACACTAATGTCTGGAGGGTAAAAAACACTAACTTTAATAAAACATGAAAAATAAAAAACAAACACAGAATATAATTCTGTGGAAAGTAAAAGCAAGGGGTAGACAGTGTGGTGTTTAGTTGTAGGGAGTCTCTCTCTTCCGCGTCCGGATGGAGAGCTGCAACTGCACCTCCGCCTCCTCTGAAATGTGCTTTAAAATGTTCCAGGTGAAGAGCAACGCGTTTCGTCCAAGTACTGGACTTCCTCAGGCTCTGTAGATGTGGTCCTGTTGTTCCCAATCTCTTTTATGCCGAGTTGGACCAATCCAGATCGTTGTGTTGGTCCGGTTCCATTTCTCTAATGCGACATGATGTCGCCATCTTGTGAGGTGCGCGCGCATCCCATCTTCTGCTCGGTCGCGTTTGTGTGGTGATCTGATTGCTAATAAAGTTTTGTCCATGTTGATGTGTTACGTGTTTTTTCTAGCTCAGCCAATAAAATCATTAATGTCCTTGTCAATGTCCAATTTTTTTCAATAAAGTTCTGAGTTGATAAAAAAGTTCTGAGTTGATAAAAAAGGGGAGAAAGTGCGCGCGCAGTCCCTAATGTACTGCGTGATAGTATTGAAAGTCCCTGACTTCTCGCAATTGCCTGAGGGGCTGAAAAAATTATGTATATATATCGTGGAAGGTATTGAATATACCTAAGGTTGTTACTACATAGGGTATAGTTGCTATACTATATCATAAGTCTCTCAGTGTGTAATTTAATAAAATTATCTATGTGTGATAAGTTATGTGTCTTTTTTGTGTGCTCATATTGTTGTAAAGTGATTAAAAAGTTGATCTAAATTTCAATTAAATTATTTTGCTCCAAAAATTGAAAAACATGATTCAATCTTGTGTTTGTTGATTTAAAAATAGTGTATTTTTTAATGTGAGTTAATCTGGTTTTGTGTTGATAAAAAGGTGATTAAATATTTAATGTGTAAGGTGTTTACTTTAATTAAATTAGATTAAGTGGTTTATTGTAGAGTGATGGATGTAATTTGTGAATAATGCATAACTTATTATAAGTTGCATCCAAAAGTAATATATATAAAAAATGACATATATAAAAAATATATATTGTATTTTTACTAAAAGTGAGTGTTTGAAAATTTAAAGTGCAAAGTGATTAAGGTTAATTTTGTGAGATTAGTTTAAATACCTATTAAAGTTTAGTGGAAAATGGTGTTGATAGGGATAATAAAATAATGATATTCAACTAATAATGGTAAGCAACATGCTGAATAAATATCTTATGTGGGTAAGTATGGCAGGTGAAAAACCATGCTTTAAATGTATACTAACCAAGTTTAAAGCACACTGCTGAATAAGGCAGGTGGAATTAATAGTGCCTAAAGCAGGCTAATGTAAATATAAAAAACAGCAAACAGTTCTAAAAATCCCTGCGTAAATACATATGAAACTGGAGAAGTGTCTCTGTCAGTGATAAATCGGAGCAAAAGTAGAATTAAAAGTTGTATTCCATAAAATGAAAATATTAAGATAAAAATATTAAAATATGAGGTCCTGCATTTTAAAAGGCAGTCGTGGTAAATGCTGTCCAATCCTAAAATAGCGGAGGGAATTCCAAAATCTTGAGTGGATATATCTGTTTGTTGGAGAAAAAAAGCAGATTAGTGATTGTCATGGATTTAAGCATAGATGTTGTCCAATGAGTGGAATATGCGGGCCGTAGCCTGGGTGCTCACATAAAGGCCCCCAGATCTATGTCTATATTGAGTCCTCTGGGTGTTAGTGTCTTTAATTTATATATCCAGAAGGTTTCTCGTTGACATAGTTTACGTAGGCGATCCCCACCTCTCCAATTGACATCTACCCTCTCTATTCCCTTATACGTCAGAAGGTTTGGGTTACCTTCGTGGAATAAGCTAAAATGCTTAGAAACGCTATGCGTCATTAGCTGCCTTTTTATATTTCCCATGTGTTCCAGTACGCGGACTCGCAAAGGTCTTGAGGTGCGGCCCACGTACTGGAGTCCACAGGGGCAGGACAATAAATAAACAATGTGATCTGTGCGGCAGTCTAGATGTTGTTTTATCTTAAAAGCTTCTTTTGTGACGTTCGACGTGAATTCTAGTTTGTTTCCCTTAGCTGCTTGTTTGCATGCTTTGCAATTAAAGCAGCTGTGGAAACCTTTTACTGGGGGTAACCAGGTCTGGATCTTTGGTTCTTCTTTCTTGAAGACGCTAGGTGCTAATTGAAGTTTAATGCACGGCGCCTTTCTAAATATGACCTTTGGGACATTGGGGATATTGTCTTTAAGGACAGGGTCTTGTAGTACCACATGCCAGTGTTTTTTTATTATTTTTTGAATTTTCATAGCATCTGCATTATATGTGCTAATGAATGGGGTTTGAAAATGTGTATTACCCTGTTTCACTTTGGATGTCAGCATGTCGCTACGTGGTAGTGTATTAGTTTTGGCTACTGCTGATTCTATGAGTTCTTGAGAGTAGCCTCTTTCAAGGAATCTGTCTTTCAGAGTATCGGCTTGATCCCTGAAGGTGCTATCATCAGTGCAGTTTCTCCGGACTCTCCGAAACTGACCAAACGGTATGTTG